>SRPX01000327.1:0-30173 GCA_018360215.1 Claviceps spartinae
TGGATTTGCTGTAGTAGCAACAGCATCTAAGCCTACAGATTGTATAGTTTAACCTTGAATAGCTAGATGGTAGACATCCTGGTATGTATGTCCCAGTAATTTTTTCGTGTTTAAAGGCAGAGAAGATTGAATTGGCCATCATCACATTCACGAATGGTCACGTGTTGATGACGAATGTGCCGGTACCGGCGATTAGGGGGGCCACCTAGTGAATCGGGGGGGCCACGCAGCGAGACCCGAAAATTATCATGGCAGGGCGTGCGACAGTGGCGTGCACTTGCCAACTGCCAACTGCCCAGTGCCTCAGTCAGTGCCAACTGCCAACTGCACCGCTACCGGCATCGGCCCCAGGTGTCGCCAGCTGTTGCCCATCTGTTAGCACCAGCACCCAGCTGTCGTTACTACCTAGTACCTACATACATACCTGGCTGGGGTGGTGACCGATGAGCCGATGGCCGGATGGCTGGCTGGAGCTTGCGAAGCTCTAGAATGGTCGACGCGCTTGCCATCTCCATTATCCATACTCTGTAGACCACGGCGTGTCTCAAGTGACGGACGATAAAAGAAGATTCCCATCCGCACCCTTCGCCATGATTTTGTCGTCGTCAGCTCCGCGCCCTCGCGCCCTCGCGTTATATTCTCGATTCCTCGTCGTCGATTCTCTGCCTCATCTGCCCTGCAACTCCCTGCTCTGCCCTGCATCATCGAAAGCAACCGTGGGATCTCGTTCCCACAATCGTGCCAAACCCGCATCATGACTACCGGCACAGGAGCGGGGGCACACCTAAGAGGTAACCCTCGCCCAAACAAAACTTCGCTAGCCCCGAAAGCAGGCAGCATCAAAATCACAGTCGAGAGACACTTCAACTCCAAGGTCTACACCTCGGGATCGACTATTGCGGGCCATGCTGTTGTGCGGACACAGAGGGACACACCGTTCGATGACTTCGACATCATCTTTTCGGGCGTCGCTGCCACGCGGCTGGACTATGTTCAGCAGTATCCGGCCCATTCGCTGCGGCCCTTTATGAAGCTTCGGATGCCCATTGAGAGATCATTTCTACCAGACAACAAGGTGTTTTCTGCGGGCAAGACATATACCATCCCGTTCAATTTCGTCGTGCCCCATCAACTCACAATCGGGGCCTGCAACCATCAATGCTCGTCGCCGGCCGTCAGAGACTGTCACTTGAGGCTGCCGCCCACCGTTGGATACTGGGAAGCCGACGATGCAGCGCCAGAGATGGCCCAGATTGAGTATTCCATACAAGTCAGAGCGTATCGAAAAGCCGCGGAACCAGGACAAGCACCACAAAAGATTCTGCAAGGCCACCACCTCGTCAAAGTGCTGCCCTCTCTTCCCGAAGACGCGCCTTTGGACATCACCTGGAGGGATGAAAGATATACCATGTCGAAAACTAAGACGATTCGCAAAAACCTCTTCTCCGCCAAGGCTGGTAAGTTGACCATCTCGGCAAACCAGCCCAGTGCCATTATGCTCTCTGCCGATGGCCACACGGCATCTGGCTCTGTCGCGCGCATCGCCTTCCAGTTTACCCCGTCGTCGGCGGACTGCGGACCCCCCAAGATAAACTCTGTCTCGGGAAAAATTACATCCTCTACTTTCTTTGGCGCTGCACCCACCGACTTGCTGCCCAATCTCGGAAGCCGCTCTACCTACACACCGAACCCGTCGCTCAGCTACAGTGTCACCACCAGTCTGTTCAACAACGACAAGACGGTGGAAAAGCTGCCATGGCAGCTGCGAAATGTATTTGCTCGTCGTGATTCAGGCTACTCTACTTTGGGTATTACCGATGAGGACCAATCTGAAGTCGACTGTCCTCGTGCCGCCAAGAAGTCGAGGAAATCGTGTCCCATTCGACATGAAGCAGTGGTGGAAGTTCCTTTCAATATCCCGCTATCCAACAAGAAGATCTTTCTGCCTACTTTTCACTCCTGCCTCATTTCTCGCACCTACACGCTGCACCTCAACGTCTCTGTCGGTCCTACCAACACGGCCATGTCTCTTGCCATTCCTTTGCAAATCGGCGTCGACACTATTTACGAAGCCCCCGGCGATGATCTACCCAGCTTCGAGAGCGTCATGGCGCAAGATCAACAACTGGACGGCGACGCCGTCTTGGATCGACACGCTTTTCAACAACATGTTCTCCAAATTCCCGAATTACCGGAGCATCCTGTTCACATGCTCCCTGGGTACGACGAAATCAGTCGTCGTGCTATTCAAGTTTTTTGATTTAAACGACCTCGGACGCATCTCACCACTCACTAATACAACGCTACACTGTACTCTAATTTTTGCTTCCTGGCGAGTTTGCTTTTCTACATCTTACTTATTTATTCTGTTTGGGGGCGATGCTTCTTGGTCCGGGCAAGAGAAAAGCCAATGGGTCTTGTTTTCTATAAGTCTTTTAGCATTTGAAGCTACGAATGGGGAGACGCGATGTTTTGATTCTGAGTGGGATGACAAGTGGCAGTGGGGTAGTCGCCATGCTTAGTGATGTGCTGAGAGCATGTGAATGAGGTTTTTGGACAAACTGAAGCCCGAAACACAAGCCCGGAACTCAAGCCCGGAACTCAAGCCCGGAACTCAAGCCCGGAACACGAGCCGGTCAACGAACCCAGCGAACCCAACGAACCCGGACAATGAGCCCGGATGATGATTGATGATACCCCGACGATGATACCCGGACAGATAAGGCGAACCATGACTGCATTAGACTGATGAGATAACGACATACTTGATATCCACGATATACAACAACGATGCAAAATTAATAGGAGATGTTGCGACTAGACTAATACTAACTTGCAACAAACGATACCTATATACAGCTTGATAACGGCGCGTAATATGATATTGAGCTTTATCACTGACAATTATTTTAGCTACAACCGATGCCCATGATATGTCGACCAGCTCATCAGACATGACTATGTAAACTCATACTCGTGTGCAGCCACTCGATGCTTATATAGCTATTGACAGCAGCAGGCCACAGAATACGGTGTTTATATGTAAACGAATATTATATGTAGACGAATACATTAACCAATATTTTTCAGCTTAGCGACGAACTGTAGCCTGAGAACTTAGCAAGTGATCCAATCGCAATGGCATCTTTTTGGCCACACATCTTGAATTTGTACTCTGTACCTATGTACAAGTGAGCCACCCAAGCCGTCCGTCCCGAAGCCGTCCGTCGATCCGGCGACTCGGTAGATTTTAAGTTAGCCAGCTCGGCCATCATGATTCATACCTACCTCCTACCTATTGTGCTCATCTCGCCGACCGGCAAAGCACCGTGATAAGCAACCACCAGGAGACTGGCAGAGCCGCTCGTGAAGCCAACAAGTCAGCACAAGAGACGGGGAGGAAATAGGTAGGCGGACACTTTTGGAGTCTCGGAACCTTGTCTACGCCAGCCTCTTACGTAGACGAGCTCCTCGGTTCCCACACCAGCTTCCAGATCCTTCGACGTAACGTTAAGATGAATCGGCGATTTCGAGATTGCCCCGCGCGTACCCCCACTTTCGTGACTGAAGGAAGTTGTTATGGATTAGTCTATGACTAATCGTGGATAGATAGGCGGCAAGTCTGGGATGATTACTTGAGCCTCCCCCACTGGCATGGAGGTAGTACGTGGAGATACTTAAACAGCTAGGATATTGAGAATAAGCCATGCTGTGCTGGGAGCCGCATCACGTGACGGCCGTACCAGCCGAACGTGCACATATTTTCACTTTCCCACTTCTTGGGTAACCTAGCTCTTTAGTCAAAATAAATATACCATTTTGCCCCTCAATTTGCTCAATATAGGAGGGCATTCTTGTCCTTTCTCTTTCTTTCTTCCTTAGTTTTATTGACATGTAACCATTTCCTCTCACGCATACATCCACTATCCGTGACGAACCCATAACAGAAGTTCGTCTTTGGCGATGTACCTACGGAGTACTACCTCCTACAGAAAGAATCCTTGTAGCTCATATGAGCAAAACCGCTAAAAGCTGTCAACCCACAAAGCTACAAAGCTATCGCAAGTTCCCTGTAGATTGGGCACCGTTGGGTTCTCGTGTTCAGGACATCTATTTGAGCTTGCTGTGTGCGCTGGCTCGGCGGCGCAGAGCTTTCTCGTTTCCCTTTGCTTCTCTCTGCTTCCGCAGAGCGTCTATCAGATGTATATAAACCCCCATCTTCTCCTTCTTAGCTTAGACGAGTAAAAAATGGGATTTGAGACATCCTTTCCTTGACTGCGTTTTAACCTTCAGCTGAATTCGAGTCATGTCGTCTTCTCATCTTTGTCGAGTCTCCTTGACTCTCTCTTTTGTTTGTGTCTAGTGTACAGTAATCACGTCTTCGATACTGGCACTATGTGATCCACTTATTCTCCTTCTCTTTTCTCCTACTCCGTAGGTAGGTACATGTACCTAAGGTTGTCCGTTTGGTGGTTTCATGGCGGATGGGGCTACGCTCTGTGCGTGGAAATACTTGGCTTTTGGGTCAGTTTTGGAGACTGGAGAATTGAGTCCATGAGGGAGTGAGTCTATTCGTTCTACATACTCCGTATGTACATACTATCCTATGTACCTAATGTACATACATACCATTAGGTACCCTAACCGTACCTAGGCACCTAGGCACCTCTCAGGTACGAGGTATGTACCTAGGCACCTTATATGAGTCTCGAGAAGAGAGATAAGGCCCCATAATCTGAACCAATCCAAAGGGACCAATCAATACGGCAGTGACAGTCAATCGTAAGATCTCCACATTTTCCATCCTTTCATTGCTCCACCAACCCATTCGTTACTCCGTATCCCGAGCCACGAGTCCCACGACCCGTCGCACAAGGAAACACTTCCAGTCTCCTGCTCCCATTGCAGCGAGCTGTCTGCGCCGGCAACATCCCAATCTCGACATCGCCTTCGGATACCAGGGTTCCTCATCGTATGCTCCATCGACCCTTAGTTTGGACGCCCTATCCGATCATCTGTTGGCGTGCGCGGCTTATATCGTCCTCCGCGTGACGTGGTACAGCGCTTGAGGACTGGGGGTGTTTCTGCGAAAATCATCTACTCGCTGGTACTCTGTGCCGATTCCACTCGCTTTCTTGTTATTTTCCTCGAGGATACAGACGAACGCGCCCCGTGTTGCAGCCCGCTGAGCTGGTGGCCGGTTTGTATCATTCTTTGGGTGAACAATCTTTCGACAGGTATCTGAACGCGTAACCAACTTGTCCCCCGAAGTCTTTTTTGCTATGATTGCACATTGCCAGACGGTTCATCGCTCGCCGTGAAGTCAAGTCGAAAACGTACGAATCGGCGTAACGAAGCTGTTGCTCTTCGGGAGGAGGTGCACAAGATTACTCGCAAGTAAACAGAAAGAAATAGAATCGGCAGTGAAGCAAGAGAAAAGACGAGACGTGTAATTCACGTAGCGTGAGGATGATTGTCGGACCGATGGCTGGCTTCGCTGGCCTTCTATCGTTGGCGCTGGTTGGCTCGTCGCACGCTTTCTATATTCCAGGTAATAGCTGAAAATACAGCTGTTTTTGGCACAACCACCCAAGCCTTTGCTGACATGTAGGTAGGCTGGTCCATCAAGAGCTACAAACCGAAGCAGCCGATCCCTCTCATGGTCAACAAGATTTACTCCGACAACACACAACTCCAGTATGCCTATTACGATCTGCCGTTTGTCTGTCCGCCGACGGGTCAACGTAAGGCTGGCACGGGATTGTTTAGCGGGCAGAGTATCTCGCTCAACCTGGGAGAGGTCCTTCGAGGAGATCGAATCAAGACGTCCGACATTGAGCTCGCCATGACGAAAGACAAGCCCTGTAACTTTCTCTGCAGCAAAGACTTGTCAAGTGACGACCTGAAGCGAACTCAAGAGTTGATTCGGAACGGATACGTGGCGGAATGGATTGTGGACAACCTTCCTGGAGCTACTAGCTTTGTGACGGTGGACGGGACCAAGAAGTACTACGCGGCTGGGTTCAAGCTCGGTTACACGGAAGTGTCTCCCAGTACCGGAAAAGCTCGCTACTACCTTCACAATCACTTCACCATAGTGATCCGGTACCGCTCCGCCGCTGGCCGTGCAGGCGAGCGCGGTGAGAAGATCATTGTGGGGTTCGAGGTCTATCCGAAGAGTATTGGCAGTGGAAATCGACGAGACGGCCAAGGATGCCCGGTGGACCTGCAAAATGTGGACGGCGCATTGCAGATACACATGGCGGCTAACAAGACTGTTGGTACAACACCGGAAAACGCCCAATCGTCCTCTCGCCCTGCTCTTCTGGACGATGACAACGACGGCTCAGCGACCGAGGGGTCCATCAATATCCCATACACGTACGCTGTGTATTTCCGAGAAGACAACAGCATCGAATGGGCGCGACGCTGGGATCTGTACTTTGTCAACCAGGAAGAAGGGTCTCGCATCCACTGGCTTGCCATTATCAACTCGCTCATCATCTGCGGCTTGCTCACGGGCATCGTCATGATCATCCTCGCCAAGACGATCCGCTCCGACATCAAGGGGTACAAGGATTCATTGGCCGAGGACGGAAAGTTAAGACTCTGGCGGAAACAGCGATCTGGGATGCGCTCGCCAAAGGAGAAACCAGGTCTGCTCGAGCAAGGAGACGATGCGCACAATGCCGACATATCTTCGGATGACGAGGTCCTCGAAGATGTGACTGGATGGAAGCTACTCCACGCGGATGTGTTCAGAACCCCACGATTCGGCAATCTCCTGGCGCCTCTTGTTGGCTCCGGCATGCAACTCATGTTCATGGCGGTCGGACTCGTGCTGTTGAGCGCATTGGGCGTGTTGAATCCCAGCTTCCGCGGTGGCTTCATCAGCGTTGGCGTGGGACTCTTCGTTTTCGCCGGCCTTTTTTCTGGCTATTTTTCCGCGCGCATCTTCAGGAGCTTCGATGGCAAAGACTACCGAGCCAACGCGCTCGTCACGGCATTTTTGTTCCCCGGGCTCACCTTTGGGCTCGTGTTCGTTCTCAATCTCTTTGTCTGGGCGCAGGCATCCAGCACGGCCATTCCTTTTGGCACCCTCATCGTCATCGTGTTTCTGTGGTTGTGTATCCAGGTACCGCTCGTCTTGGCCGGTTCGTACTTGGGGTACACAAAGGCCGGTCCATGGGAGCATCCGACGCGGACGGCACCCATGGCCCGCCAGATCCCGCGACAGGCGTGGTACATTAAGTCGATACAATCTATCCTCCTTGCGGGTCTGATACCCTTCGCTGTTGTGTTCATTGAGCTTCTCTTCGTGTTCCAGTCCATGTGGCAGGACAAGAGTGGCTACTACTACATGTTTGGCTTCTTGGCCGTAGTATGCGTCATCTTGGCCGTTACCATTGCCGAGGTGACGGTCGTAACTATGTACATCCAGCTGTGCTCCGAGAACCATCAGTGGTGGTGGCAGTCGTTCCTCGTTGGCGGCGCCAGCGCCTTGTGGGTGTTTGGCTACAGCGTGTGGTACTATTTCTTCAAACTTCACATTACTGGCTTGGTGAGCAGCATGTTATTTTTCAGCTATAGCTTCATGGCATGCTGCGTGTATGGCCTCTTGACGGGAACGATTGGATTTCTGAGCGCGTATGCTTTTGTGAGGAGAATATACGGGTACGTGCTACTCTCCACTGACTGCATTTTGCCACGAGATGCGTTGTATTCCGGATATGAAGTTTGACGCTGATATTATTGCAGGGCCATCAAAGTCGATTAGCCAACGGATATTGTGTTTCATATACTCGCCATGTAGCAAACCTCTGTATACCTTTCCGCCTTCCACCAAAAGTATGCATCGCGAGAATACGTGCTGCGCACTTTTAAGTTTTGAACAGTCGCACTTTCATCCGAGCCACGTACCCTTTTTGGAGGAATAGTTTGGCAAGCACCCGCGTCAAATCTGGCTCGTGTGGAACGATGGACACAGGCGTCGCGGGCTAAGGCGCAGAAGCAGGGCCTTGTTGTGATTTCAATCTCCGCCGTAGTACAAAGGTGGGCGTCCCACGAGTTCCTTCTTTTCCCCACAAGATGTCGTTCGGGTCATGAATGCAGAACATTCGACCCAAACTCCGTTGCGCTCTTCGTTGCCACATGCCATCATCCCATGTGCCAGTCAGCATTGGCCGGATTATACAGTGGCCCCAATGTATATTGTAATTACCCCGCGCAACGGGCCTAATTAGGTACCCGGGTCAGACCAAAAAAATTAGATCAATGAGGTTCTGGCTCGGCATCCACTTCCCTTGCTCATTACCTACCTTCGCGGGCGGCCGGTGTTCTGTATAAGGGCTCCTAGTTTTCGCGTGAGGCCTATGTTGTGTAGAAGCTTGTAGAACGCACGCTTAAGCTTGGTCAGGGAATGCCAGCTTGGGGGCGGCTGTAAGCTTGTAGGAGCCCTTATACAGAACACCGGCCGCCCGCGAAGGTAGGTACCTAGTAGTCTCATTGCCGAGACAGTATTACGTACATCCAACCACGTGCCGAACGGCGAAGGGACGTTTGCTCCGGTCCGAACTTGATATAAGTACTGGTACGGCAAAGCATTGACCGTAGGCGAAAGATGATGTGACGAAAAATCATCTGGCATTGCCACATCGGTAGACCGCTCCATGGGTTTGTGAATACCTAATATGCCGGGCGCATACCTAGGCAGGTGTCATATGTACCTGGTAGTCCACTCCGTGAGATCCGACTGGCTCAAGTCCACTCTATGGGCGGAAGCGAAGCGATGTAACTGGCATGTTTCGCTCCGTGAGATCGAAAGCGATGTGACGCGCACATAGGTAGTAAAAAAGGTCCGTTCCTGTGAGATGGGAAATTGGAATAAATATTATGGACACATGGCTGGAGTTATTGGTCCGCAATGTGTCTCACAGGACATCATACCGAGATGAGTCTACACCGGCCCACCGGGTCACCGACTGACAACGGGGTGATTGCATCAGCACTCAGGATTTAACTCGATCATCCATTGAGTCTGCCTCTTTGAGATGGGAAGGATAAGTTGCTCAGACATTGCGTGACGGCCTCGTGTTGTGAGTCGTGGTAAGTCGGCATCAGGTACAGAATCTGTCTTGGACTGTGAAACGGGGAGAATCCACCGTGTCAAAGAATGGCATGATTCTCAGCGCTATCCTTTCTACTTTGAACTTCTCATCATGTTGGTAAAGCATGACTTGGCTTTCTGGTAAACTCTGGTATGTATAATGTACCATTATGTACGGCAAGAGGTAACATGGCGTGGAGTTCGGAAGAGCACATTATGTTTCATGAGCAGCCTAAATTGAACTTTCATGAATATCATAACTTACGAAAATATAGGCTAGCAAAGCATTCATGGGTTAAAATCTGTTTGAAAGGCTGGGCAGGTCGTTTGTCGGGAGGAAGATAAATTGGGAGCCGCTCCATTGTCCAGCCTCCCACGCCGCGCCTTACTACTACGTTCTTGCACACAGAACAATACACACACCAAGCAGAACTTTTCTGTAGAAACAAAAACATACGCAGCAAGGTTGAACAAAGAACTCAGACAGAATGAACGTCGAACAGTTTCTGGAAGCTGCCAAGGCGGCGATTGAGGATGGTACGTTTATCCTCACCTATGTAACCAACATACATACCTATACCTAAGCGAGTCGAAAGGGTGGGTAGATCCCGTGATGCAAACCAATGAACATGGGGGATCGGTGCTGCCTCTCGGCCCGCACTCCGATCTCCGATCCCGACACGGGAACGGCGGTCTCTCACTCTCTCTCTCTCTCTCTCTCTCACACACACACACACACACACACACAGACACATGGTGCACCCATACTCCGTACACAAAACTAACATGACTATGTCAATTCAGCTGCCGAGTACCATGAAACTGTCGCGTCAAAACGCGTCATCTCCGATGTACAGCCAGGCTACCTCAGTTCTCTAATGCCGACCTCGGCGCCCGTCCACCCCGAGCCCTTCTCGGACATTCGGGCCGACTTCCACGACAACATCATGCCCGGCATGACGCACTGGCACTCACCACGCTTTATGGCTTTTTTCCCCTGCCACAGCAGCTACCCCGCCATTATTGCCGAGATTTACGCCAATGCCCTGAGCGGTGCCTACTTCAATTGGATCTGCAGCCCTGCGGCAACCGAGCTGGAGGTGATTGTCTTGGACTGGCTGGCCCAGGAGCTCAACCTGCCGGAATGCTTCAAGTCAAAGGGATCCACGCGCGGCGGCGGCGTGCTCCACGGCTCGGCTAGCGAGGCCGTCCTGATTGTCATGGCAGCCGCGCGGGATAAGTACGTGGCAGCCCGGACGAAACACATGCCGGACGGCGTGGACAAGGAAGACGAGATATGGCGCGTAAGAAGCAAAATGGTCGTCTTGGGCAGTACGGGCACCCATTCTAGCACCCAAAAGGCAGCGAATATTCTAGGGCTGCGCTTCGAAGCGATCCGCGCTTATGAAGAAGACTTATTTTCCCTCCAAGGCTGGCACCTGGCTACCAAGCTGGAGCAGCTTGAGGCGAGAGGCCTTGAGCCCTTCTTCCTGACTGCTACCATGGGTACCACCGATGTTTGTGCCGTGGACGACTTTGAGGGCATTGCAGATGTGCTAAAGCAGAGACTGGCACGAGGGAGGTATCCCGATATCTGGGTGCACGTCGATGCCGCTATGGCTGGATCTGCGCTGATACTCCCAGAGCACAAACACAACACCAAGGCGTTCCACAACTTCTCTTCCTTTAATTTCAATCCTCATAAGTGGCTGCTCACTGGGTATGACTGCTCCGCAACGTTTGTGCGCTCTCGAGAGGATCTCATCAACACGCTGTCCATTAAACCTGCCTACCTGCGCAACCGGCCCTCTGCCGACGACACCACCGAATACAGAGACTGGCAAATTGCTCTGGGGAAACGCTTCCGTTCTTTGAAGCTGTGGTTTGTGCTGCGCAGCTATGGCATCAGCGGCCTACAGGCACATGTCAGGAGTGGCATCAGCATGGCGGAGAGTCTAGAGCGAAAACTACGTATGCGACCGGATCTTTTTACCGTCTTCACACCCGCGAGCTTCGCGCTCGTGACTCTGAGAGTGGTGGGGCGTGATATGAATGAGATGAACGCAAGGACCCAGAGAGTGTACGATAGGATCCTTGACGAGGGTGAGTATTACTTGACGGGTACGGTTGTGGAGGGCAAATCGGTGATTCGGGTCACTCTCGGAGTGAAGTCGGTGCGTGAGGAGCATGTGGAGGGGATATTTGGGGTATTGGTGCGGGAGGCAGAGAAGGAGTGCCGTGAGCAAATCGACATGCCTTCATATATTGTCAAAGTACCTGAGCGTGAGGGGCGTCTTTGAGCACCTGGCAGGGGCATTGTCGACGTAGTCCGCAGAGTCACTTCTTTAAGACTTTACAGAATAGTCCTAGGCAATAGCAGTGCATAGTATAGATCAGTGAATCGTTTTACACAGCACAAGCTTGAAGCGCGCTTCATGAACCATTGTAATTTGTGACGGTTACCCGTAACTGCTCTGTCCGTTGCTTGCATGTACCTACCCACCTTATATCCCGCACTAAAAGTCAGGTTCCTACCAGCTTAGACCTGAGCTTAGTGTTCTGAGTCCTGGCCTTTTGGTCGGGTCGGTAGGGGTATCCGATTCCTCACAAACCATATGTTTGTGGACCGTGAGCTGAGACAGCAGAAGCCCGCTGCTAAGCGGCCCCCGACCGGCGGTGAGAGTTTCCGCAAGAAGCTGACCGCATAATACTGGAATAAGCGATAGCAGCGCATATAGTTCAGGTCTAAGGTTAGCAGACTGTTCCAGATGGAGCTGTGAGCACTACCTGGTAGGTTTCATAAGTTCTGCCACGACTCACCAGGGATCTTCGGCTTCCACGCCGACAAGAAGCTGGGCCGCCGCATTATACTCCGCAATTGGCCAAGGTGAGTGAATCGAGGCGGCTCAGGGGTTTCCTCAAACAAAACATTCGCGAGTTGCCATACCTGTGCTATACATACATGCATGCCCCTATATACCCTGCAATAATATGTAGATATATAGGCTATCGTAGGCCGCACCCGTGGTTCGTGTATCAGGATTCAGAGACGTTTTGGCTCTTAGAGACTTGCTGTTTTCAGAATTCAGATCATGCAAACAGATGTTTGAATTCTTAGTTGACATGTAGGGAGAGCTGCTATCATCCTGGTCATGAACCCTGATGAAACTCAAATCCAATTGCCATAGAATCCTTCCTGCCTTTTCCCCCGTCGTCTTGAGACAATCCGCATGTCCTGGATTATGGACGAAGTCGGTATATGTACTCCCACACACATAGGGTAGGTATGTATCACAATCCCGTTTTGTCAACTGCCACCCACCCCTCCAGCACATGCCATCCGCACCACTGTCACCTGTGGGAGGGCATACCGGAAATACCGGATATTCTGTCAGGTTTTTAAAACGCCACACAGCCCCTGCTTCATGGATTATGTACCTAGGTAGTGATGACAGACCGCCAAGCAAAGAAATGCACAGTGAGAAGAAAGCAGTAACGGAAAAAAAGTGTGAATTATATGCTTATCCGCGCTATACGTATACCAACGCCAACACCAAAAGAAAATACCCTCCCAAACATTCTAAATAGACAATAACTCCATCCCGTGAATATGACATTCCAGAATACGCCCATTAATCATCTTCATACGCCCCGTAATGCCATCTCTTGCCATTCTCCTCCACCCACCACCGCGCTACAAATGCACCCTCTTCCACCCACTTGGCAATCTCAACCCCATGAGCCCCCTCCACCTTGAGCATAAAGGCTCTAAAATCAAAGGCCTGCAGAGGAGCCTTCTCCTCAGGATCCAATTCAAGGTTCACGAAGCTCCATTCGCTATTGTCCACGACGGGAACAACGAGATGTAGATGGGGTTGACGGGCGTCGCGTACACTAATCATGGACCGGCCGGGATTGATGACGGTGAATTGCCAGTGGCCTTGGCCGGTGGTGGGGGATGTCTTGAGCAGGTTGCGGATCAAGGATTGGCCTTCGTAATTGCTCGCCATGAGGCTCTTGGCGAGGCTGACGTGCGGCTGGGCTAGACTGCCGGTTTCAACGAGCAGGTCTAGGAGGGTGGGGAGGATTGAGAGGGAGGTGACGGCGTCATCCACGTGGAGAACAGGGAGTTTCGGGTGGGAGAGGACGAGGGGGACGTGGAGGTTGCCGACATTGGGGTTGTAGTAGGCGGAGTTCAAGTCGTTTTCTGGCATCGACAGGCCATGGTCTCCCACCATGACGACGAGGGTTTCGTTCGCGACACCCTGATCGTCCAAGACGGCGAGCACCTTGCCCAGCCACTTGTCCTCGAAGCCGATGGTGTTGAGGTACTTGGAGAGGTCCTCCATGGCGCCGTCGCTGGCCATGGCGACATAGGTCTCTTCTTCGGGCAAGCCAAAGGGGTGGTGACTGGTACTTGTGAGGTGTGTGAGGAAGACGCGCTCCTGCCTTTCCTTGGCCAACATGAATGCATCCCGTAAATAATCCTCGAGGGGTGTTTCTGGAATGCTAAAGTAGTTGACTTCGGGCAGGTCCGCCACGCCGTGACTGGGGGCTTGGTCTTGCTTGCCCTGGAGGTACTCTTTAGTAAGCATGTTTCCCTCTAAATAGCCCATGTATTCCATTAGCACTTTTTGGTGGTCGAACTCCATAGTGGCTGACTGCATGAACAGGCTCTGCCACTTGTCCGAAACAAAGTCGAAGCCGCTATGCTTTGCCGCTTCTCCCTTGATGGCGTCGTGCGACACGTCGATGTGGTTCATGGCATCAAAGACATGGGGCAAACAGGGGGTCGGCAGCTCATGGACATATTCGAGATTCCAGTCGGCGATCAGCGGTGACGATCCGCACAGGGTTCCCACCATACTCTTGAGCGTGTACGTAGATGGCGTGTATGCATTGTTGAAGTTGATGCCTCCTCGTCGCTTGCTGGTCCTGGCCCGTTCTTCGGCATCGGGAAAGCTGTCATTGTAGTCGCCAGTGATGTAGTTTGCATTTGGCGTCAGGAAGCGCAGCTTCTCCTCCACTTCGGCCGGCAACTTCTGGTCCTCGTATGTTTCCATAAGTTTGCGCCGGATAAGCCCGTCCTTTCTGATGGGAAACACGTCTTTCCTCGTGCTTTCCAAAATGACCACGACAACGTGGCGAATAGGCACGTCGGCCAATGTGTTCCTAAGGCTGGCGAGAATGTTCTCCTTGGCGTTGGATATCCTCAAGGGATCGTCAGCTGCGCTATACTGACGTTGAGAGATGTAGTGCTGCCAAAAGTCCATATCCTGTGCCAGAGCCCACGAAATCTCGGCGGGGGACGAGACGTTTTGGACCGCTGTCTTGTTATCCCACGTATATCCAATGCCAGAGTCGTACACGGGGGCGAGGTGTTTAAGTAGAGGCGACGAATCGGCAAAGTCGACAAACGGCAAGAGTGCCGAGGTCCAGGACATGAAGACTAGAGAGCTTTCGTGGGGTCGGATGAAGAAGCAAATCACCTGACCGGCCAAGGCACAGCCAATGAACAAGTACGTAAAAGGCTTGATCCATTGCCGAAGAGAGCAACTTGGTGCCGTCTCTGACTTTTCCGCAGAGTTGCTAAACAGCGACTCCTCGTCACTGTAGTAGTCGACCGTCTTATGAACGTGTTCAGACTCGTGCTGTAGGATCTGGCCGTAGGCGACTTTGTGGAGGGCAAGACGATTGACCAGGGGGATTCTTCGTAGGATAGCGGCTACGGGCCACTTGACTAGATTGCTGCCGAAGCCAAAGAGCGCAAAGACTAAATCTTGCAGCAGAAAGCTCGCTGCCAAGCCACCAAAGGCAACCAACATGAAGGAGAATGTGCCAGACATAAACATGGACCAAGAGGAGGCATCGCCGGCCAGGGCAATGTTGCGCCAATGGATTTCCGATCCCGATACAATGAAAAATGAAACATGAACGGCACCGAGGGCGATGACAAAGGCCAGGAGGACGCTCGCGGCAAATGTGGCCAGTATCCGGACGGGGCGCACAGCAGCAAAAACCCAGCTGTCGACCAGCAGACGGATGAAGACGAGCAGGAAAATATCCTGAGCAAAGAACGAATAGCCCCAGCGCAGCAGATGTACCCTCGACAGCGCGGTGACGTGAGTATGGATATGTACAGCTTTGGCGGCCAAGACTGACACGACAGCCAGCGCAAAGGCAAACCGTCTGTTGGTGACGCGGGCAGCCATGTTGGCCGCGGCTCTCGGGCCTGCCATCCAACCGGCTATCGCTTGCGCATCCCTTCTCATATTTGACCAGCCATTACGATGTTCAGGGGAAAGATCACAGCGCTGGGCTGAGATCATGACGCAGCGCAACCGGGTTCGAGTCGTTCAGTGCCAGGACGGGCAGTCGGGTTTCCGCCCCGAGCGGCTCGAGTTGAGATCGAGATTCGATACGGAAGAGAAAGTCGAGTCGTGATTCTCACCGCCGTCTTGGGCATTGGTGAAGAAGGGACCTACGGGTGTGTCGTCGAGATAAACATGGCCCGTCGCAGGCAGACTGGCAGGATATTGGTTATCTAGGGGATAAAGTAAAGATGAGAGGAGAAGAAGAGAGGAAGAGAAAATGTCGAGACAGGAGAACTTTTCCCCCGTGTCGCAAGAACACAGGCAGGCCGGGACCGTTTATGGATCAAACCAGGGCCTGGTCGACCGCTGCTCCACGCGGAGTGGTTGAAACGATCGACAGCTGCCGAGTGGAACATGATCCCCGCCTCAAAGATTTATGTATTATTTAAGACAAAGGCGTGCGGTGGAAGATGGTTCGTGGTGGTGTCTGGGGTGCCTGGCGCCCATACTCGGTGTCCATAAGCAGACAATGTGTGTGCGCGATGGATGACTGGAGGAATGAATGGCGACGATGAAGGATGAGGCAGACTGAAAGGCGTTTCTGGCGGTCTGGCTCCGCTGAAGGGCGTATTCGTACACAGTTCGCACATTACATATGTACCTTAGATACCTAAGGGTGCCTTAGCCTTTAGCTCCGTACATAGGTACGTAAATCATCAATGGGAGGAAAAGCCACGGAACGCATGTCGAAAGTCTGGACGCGGATTGAGCCGTCTAGCCCGCGTGAGGCCTGACGCCGCGCGATGCATTTGGTGGTGCGGGACAAGGCCAGGCAGTGAAAAGGGGGAGAACTTAAAAAGAAGCTACGGATTCCGTACGGAATAAAGAAAGGGAAGAAGAGCCAAATTGGGATGGGGCCAATCTGCAGCCGTCGTGCCATGTCAAGCCGAGTGGGGCTATGATGCAGCCCTGACAGCAACCGGAAGTGAATGAGGAAATGCGTGTCGCCGATCGTATCATGTATGTACTTCGTACATTGTAGTACGGAGTACATATGTGCACATTTGTGTTGACGGAGGTGTCTCCGACGGTGCGGAGCGTCCATTGTGTGCTTGTTCTTTGTGTGCGCTCTTCTTTGTGAATTGTGTATGCTCTTCTTTGTGTGCGCTTGTCGACAATTTCGCTGACTCGGCTGGTCCCACTCCGTAGTACATTCGAAGCCGGTTCGCCCCTGCCGTTGCAATGTACATATGGTACTTCCTTCGTAGTTACACAATGTACTCCGAAAAGCCTCGTTGGTGCACGGCTTCATTCGTGAATCGTGATTCGTGAGTCGTGACACAGCCTCGTCAGCCTGTCGTCCGCTGTCTCTGCCCCATCTCGTTGTACATACGACGATACGTACCTACATTAGGACTCAGGAGGTACATTAGGTACCTACATACATGCATCGTCGCATCCGGGATCCCACGCGAGGGGAGCACATGGCTCCTTCCTTTCTCTGCAGGAAACTGGCACAACGCCCCGCTTGAGCAGATGGCGGAAGAGGAGGACCCTGGATAAAATTGGGCTCATCCTTCTCTTTGTCCCTCCTGAGTCCTCAGGGAGTCTTGTACGGAATAGGTATGTACCTAGGTATGTAATAATAACTTGTACATATGTACGGAGTAAGTCCTAACTTCTAAGACAAGGGGTATGTACATAGGTATGTACACCCCTCCATAAAAATAACGCAAACCGCCTTGGGGCCACCACGCGTATAATCTTCACTTACACACAGTGACACAGCACAGCATCTCAATTAGGCATCCTAGAGATGCGAAATTGGGTAGAGTCAATACAGAGTCGAGTTCTAACTTTTGGCGATTCAATTAATCTGATAGACCAGTAAATGCACCCCACAAATCTTTCGCAGCCTCCTGTAGACGATCCAACATGGCCTTGCACTTTGTCATGTGCCATAGGTATTGGGACCATTTCCAGATTCGCTCTTTCTCAAGCATAACCAGAGACTCTATAGAATTCAGGTCAGGGTTATATGGCGGGCAGTTCAAAGAACCCACCTCTAGCGTCTTGAGTTCAAGTCTGACCCCTTTTGCCGTGTGAACCGGCAGCGGTCCGACGCCCTGTGGTGCCTGCATGAAGAGAATGTCACTATGTATCGAGCATGACCGGGAGATGTTCTTTAACATGATCACAATGAACGACGCCGGTTGCGCCGCCTCTCTTTGAGTCGGCCCTAGGGGTCTCCTGGGACGACGACGAGGAGGACCTTGAATCACTGTAGCGCCTCGTCCGACCTGGTATCTATTCGACCTCGATTACTTTTGAACCTAGAAGGAGCTCATCAAGCATTTCGTCCATTGAGGAACGAATCATCGTAGGTATAACTTATAAGTTAAGGAGACCATGTCGGCGTCCTAGACGCCAAGCCCACATCTGGGCCTGTCCATGAAACGGGACGAACCCACGTTTGCGACACGTCACGAATCATCACGATACATACTTGAGCGCTAGTTAGGGCCTTTTTCTTAAACACGCTCTCCAGACTTCTCTTTCAAATGGGCATTGCGCAGTTCTGCGAATCATGATGCCACTTGCTTTGAGATGCCATCCAAATCCCTCCCTGTGTAGAAACACCAGGCGCGCATATTTCTTGGACCTCTCCGAACGTGGGGAAAGGCTCTTGACTTGTCTTACTTAGCCTTTAGGTCTATGTCTCTCTCGCCCCTGCTCATGAGGTGAGATGCCCCGCGCTTGGTGAATGTACCGTCCAAGGCCTTTTGATGTCATGTACGAAGTACATATAAGGCTCGGAAAAAATTCTGTCGTCAACCGTGATCTGTGTGGCTGATTTGCCTATTGTAAAGGCTGACCAGACGCAATTACTAGTGCGAGGCGTTGACCGCTTTCCGAACGACTTCAAGGGGCGTTGTGGCATCGCCATGGCTGCTCAAAGGTACCTTAGGTAGGCTAGGACTCAGGAGGTAGGTACAGTTCAGAACGAGGAAGCAACTGCAGATGAGCGCAATTTTCTCAAAAGCTGTAGAATATGTAGACGCTGCCGTCACGTGCAATTGCCGTACAATTACCACGGCGCTTCGCCTCGCTTCATTGGATTGCCCAACCTCGGGATCTGATGTCGACGATGAAGGTTACCACCGTGACCACTGACGCCACGATCGAGATGTTCAATTTGACACGTCGACACCAGTTGTCGGCTATCATAAGGGGTGAATACATCATGTATCTGAGAGCCATGAAATCTACATTGTACATACATAATTGGGTGCATTGCATACCTACATACCACCTACCTACCTACCTATGACACATGCGAAACTTCAACGCACGAGTCTGCAAACTGAAACTCTACCATGATTTACATGACATATAAAACAGTCCAACAGAACAGTCCAAACAATTGCTCGACACCAAAAAAAACCTTCCATCCCTGTCTCAAGCCCATAGATATGGCCGTCTTGTCCGAATATCAATAAGCCCACCTCCAGTCCATTTACCTCAGTCTCCTCCTCCTCCTCCACCATCACCATCTCCTCCGCCGCCTCCATCTCCACACCCACCACCATCACCACCGCCACCCCATCCGCTTCCTCCCCCGCCGCCCCCGGCGTCATATCCCCCGCGGCGGCCCCAACGGCTCCGTCGCGGTCTCTGGCGCACAAAGTTTACGACGACGGGACGAGGAGCATAGTTCTCTTGGGTTTGTCGCGCGGGGTATTGGCGTCGCTCGCCGAAGGTTCGAAGCACAGCGTGGGGAAACACATCGGGAGACTGGAACTGGAGTGTTGTGCTGTGTTGTCACTGTTGTGTTGTGTTGACCTTGTGTTATGTTGTGTCTTATCTTTCGACTCAGTTTGCGTGTTTCTTCATAGATATGCGACTTTTTGTTTTGAGAAGAGAGGCTAGCCTATTGTTTCTCTTTGCTGATTGCTAGTCTTTTGTTTCGCGTCCTCCCTTTTTGAGGTAGGTAGACTCTTCTGTCTTTGAAGTGTGAAAAAGAAAGTTTGAGACAGGATGACTGGCTGGATGATTTTGTAAATTGTCTGAAGACTGAGTCTCTTGATTTGTAGACTGTCTTCTTGTGCGTACAGGAAGGCACTTTAAGTACCTGTTCTGAGCATGCCGTCACTCACGTAGGTAAATATTTAATACCTACTGTCTGCCTCACCTCGTGGCTTGGTAGTTGGTACTGGGAAGTCTGGGAACCATTATGCCCAAGAGTCTAAGTTCGGTTAGGCTGAATGGCGCTCTCACGAGTCACGAAGGATACCTATTCCTGGGGTTGTACGGTTGTACCGCATCGTGTTTGCATGGAGCATCTGGTGGCGCTGGTTGGCGCGAATGTCAAGTGACGCGCACCACTAAGATGAGGCTGACAGTCTGCAACCCAGTGTACCTATCTATCTACCATGTGTGCGCTCTCGAATGCTTCATTTGTTCATGATTGGTTGTGGTCGTCTCAGCTGCTTCCCTAGAAGCTGGGGGTTCGGATGAAGAAGAAAAGTGTCGCAGCAACGTCAGCTGAGTTTGGGCATCAAGGTTCCTTACTAGCTAGTATGTGAAGTGGTCTTGGTTGGATCAAATGCATTATAATTTATCATACGTGGCTAGGGAATGAACTAAATTGATGAAGCGCCGCAAGCGCGGCGCGCCTGTTGTGCACATTGTTGAAGAAGTGGCTATGATGCGCAGCTGCTGCGGTCTGCCTAGATGAACAACAAATATAAAAGAATAAATAATATCTATACGGATTCAACCAGGGGTGTTCATCGAAACCGCTTGCTGTTCAAAAGCCGAAGCTGAAGACACGTGCATGGATGGCCATGTCAGCATTCCTGCCAGACCCGACCGCACATGCATGCCATGCTCTTCAACTTGCCGACCGGCTTTTGAGCAGAAACGTCCTCATGTACTCTCCTATCCATCCAATCCTCCCATATCGCCCAATCTCTGGGCTTTGTGCTCTAAGAAGCACACCACAAAAGCAATGCATACTACCCTATACCCCGAACCATGAACCTCGGCATGAACCTCAGCGCCACACATCAGACAGAGTCCCGCTACTACCGCACCCAGCCGACGAAGTAGCCCTCAGATTCTCCCCTCGAAGCCAAACGATACTCCCACTCAAAGTCTTCTTCACGTACTTGTACTCAAATCCTACCCCCGCAGGAAGCTGCACCCGTCCCGACCACACAGGGTTCTCGGCCGTATATCCCGCCGCGCTCAGCTGAATGCCATTATTAGGAGACCAGTTCCTAAGCTCGTCGCGCGAGCCAGTAAGGTAGATGCTCTCCCCATATAGCGTCCGGACCTTGACATTGAAAGTCATGGTTGAGCCGCACGACGGTGGTGATGGTGCCGCAGGAGAGCAATTCCTCGGCACCGCATGAGAAGACGAATCACCCCAAGAGAGACCAGCAACACCAGATCGACGCGTCGCCGTGCTTAGAAACGATGCATACGACCAGGTCAAATCAGCAGCTGAGCGCGGAACGCCCGACTCTTTATCGAATTGTTCAGCCAGGGCCCCCTCGCGGGGCGTATATCGCTGCACTATGGCGAGAAAGCCATCCGCGTACGTGGAGACGGCTGCGATGATGGTCGAAAACGTTGCGGACTCTTTCGCGTACGTGCCTATAGCTACCGAAGGGACAAGATCACGGAAAAAGCCAAGCGAGACGTTGTCTACAGAGAGAGAGCCGATCCTGTTCCACTGATACACCGCATCGTATAGTTGTTCCGCTGCGGCAAGCGTTGTCAAGTACCACGGGTTCCCATTCTGATAGATATCTTCAGCGTAGCGACCCACGGCGACCGCTTTACCGGCCCCTCTGCCAGCATTGACGCCATATATAGCGCGGAAGGAGTCCACGACGGCTTTGTGGTTGGCGAGAGCGCGCGAGGAGCACGGCTGGAATGTGGCGTCTGCGCACACTGCCGCGGGATCAAACGTGTGGATGGACGCAATGAGAGAGTTGGCATCCTTGCCAGTGCGGCGTAGGTCATTGTTGGTGTTCAAGTTGGAGTCGATGTAGCCGTTGGATGACCAGAAACTCTGCGCCAAGCAGAGAACTTGTGAGGCCGTGCTGTCGCAATAAGGACATTCCTCCCCAAGATCCTTGGCGAGGGTTGCGCCCTGAACAAGTGCGCGGTGCGTGGCCGTAACGGTGAAGAAGGATAGTCCATGGACTTCTTCCCAGAGATCGAAACCGGTACTGTTCCAGTATGCGACTGCGTAGGCGAGATCCTTTGCAATGACTGGCCAAACGGTGCGGGTGGCCTCGACGGTGCCGCCATTGGAGAGAAGCCATCTCGCGTAGATGGCCAGAGTTGTGGCCCTCAGGGGCGGTCCGTCGCGCTGAGGACGGCCCCAGGGTTCGGTGAAGGCAGTGAGGTTGACGTGGAATTTGGGCTCACCGAGTCCGCCAGTGTCGGGGCCGCCAGACGGGTTGGAAACAGTCTGGAGCTTTGCTTGGCTAGAAACGTAATGCTGGATGGTGGGACGGAGGAAGTCCTTTCCGGCGATTAAGTCCTCCACGAGAACTTTGAGGGTCAAGGCAGCGTCGCGGGTCCAGGAGAAGAAGTCTGCATTTGCCACTGTAAGCCCTCGGTGGGATACATTATTACATATGCATACACACATGTGTATAAATATGTATGTGCAGAAACGGAGGAGAGAAACAAAGGAAAACTCTGAACGTTCAATATTATTTGAAGTCAACTCCCCTGAGACTACTCACAATCAGGATCCTGCTTGCTAGGGCTTGCAATGACAACACCAGACGCAGCTCCGCCGGCCTTGGATCCCTCAGACCCGATATTAGCCAACACGCCCTGCAAGGATATGCCGCTTTGCTGCGCAATGAATTCATTGAAGTCGCCGCTGCCGTCGCCTCCATCACGAACGAGAGAGGCTGGTAACGCAGCTGAAGAGGTCTTGAGCCAATGAACGCCGGCGGCGGCCAAGGTGGCAGTCAGATATCTCATCATGCTGCTGCTGCTGCGCAAGGGTCACCAGCGGGAACTAACTTCGGCGCGGATGGAGTGACCAGGCTCACTTTATGAGAGCTAGGAGGATCCTGGCGTGTCTTTTATGTCGAAAAGGTATCGCGCGAGAGGGACGGAATGTATGAAGTGCGATGTTGGTGCGCCACAGTGCATAACACGAAACACACGGTACGCACCAGCTTGCTTAGCCTTCAATGCTTCCCCATGCCAGGTTGGTTCCCCGCGTCATCCCGCGCACTCCCGATGAAGAAGGTGTCAAGAACTCTACGGCAAATTCCCCGTCCCGTTACGCGTCCCGCTTCTCCGCACATCCCCAGTCGCGGACCAGATTCTTGGCTTCTACCATTTCCATGAGGCAAAAGGTCAATAGAAACGCATGCGGGCCCGCAGCAAGAACTTTAGCAACATCTGCTGACGTGCTACGGTTCTTGGCTGGGCAGCGCTTTCCGTCGGCGAGATTTGCCGGACCGATTGCCTCGGCGTTGAAGGATGCTGATCTTCCGATAATTACAAAGCGACTTCGTACGACTATGCCCTTTTCCCGTGGTCGTCCACGAGTATCTAATCTAATGGCATTCCCGCATCTGCAGCAATTGATCCTTGACATGTGCCCGAAGACATATCTCCAACTCGGCCAGGCCCTTCCGCACGCGTATCATCCGCACCGGAACAGACTCTTTGGCATCAGTCTCTCCAAGATCTTTGGGAATCCTTGCCATGGCCATGTCCTGACGTTCAACCGGGGGCAAGCCAGCAGATGTCATTGTCAAGTCTATGCTGCCCCCTCCTTGTTGTCCGATCAGGTCCTGCCGCATCACAGTACCCGCATCCCAATCCGAGGTGTACCAGTTCCGAATATCAATGTCGGGACCTGAGCCGAGCAGCATATCGCGGTAGTCCAGCAGCGGTGCATTGATGGCGAACATATTATCTACACCATCCGGTGGTAGCATGGGTACTGTTGGACCGCCATCAAGAAAGACTGGCGTGAGTAATGAATTGTCCACAGAGCTGCTCATGTGGTTGTTTGGGTAGAGAGCAAGGGCATTGGCAGCAAGCGCATCCACGTCTTCTAGGTGATCTTCAGGGACAAACTCCTGTTTAGGCTCGCTGCGTCTGGCTAGTTCAATGGCCGTCTCTGGAAACCAAGCCGCAAACAAGCGGTTCATGTCATTGTACCGTGCGGCGCTGCTGGAGTGTGATCTCCAGGCCGAGCAGGATGAGTGCTGGTCGTCAGTTGTGTACTTGGCTGTACCATACAAGTGTTGGTGACCTTGATTTGGGTGGTTTTGATCTGGCTGATGTTGATTCTGGTGATTTTGATATGGTTGATACTGGTTTGGGTGATACTGATGTTGGTAATGATGGGTCTGGTAATAATTCTGTTGCTGATGATTCTGATGGTGATGATTCTGGTGGTGATCGTTCTGGTGTTGATCGTTTTGGCTCTGTTGATGTTGATGTTGGTGGTATTGGTGGCATCGCTGTCGGTGTTGTGCCTGTTGCCCATGTTGCTGGCAGCTTTCATTTGCTTTTTCGCCCGCTTCGTATGCACTCGAGTCACGCCGCACCACGCCGAGTCCGTGAAAGTGATTGTGAGTCTGTTCTGACATTGTTGATATTTGTATGTACGTAAGATGATTCACTTTTCTTTTCTTTTTTGGGATGACCAACGAAATTACCAGTGTGCATTCAATTGAGTCTGAGGTTAACAATTATATATTTGTAGATTGTTCCACATGTCATCATGGCAGGAAAAGGCATGCGATGTACCTCAAAGACGAATTCGTCACGCAGCGGCCTTGCCTCCGCTGCTTGAGCTATCCCCGTCGATATGACGTCACGCCCCCCACCAAGCCCTTCGTCGATGCGGAAGTCAGAGATGCGTCGGGTGCCCAACTGCAGGATCAACATGCAGTGGAACGTTGAGAGAAATCCATGTTCACATAATACGGCACCTTGCAGACCCTGCTTTTTGGGACGACTATTTCCTGGCCTTTCCGCTACGTCACTTTCTGGGCCGCGGAGACCCTGCGCTGCGGGTCTGAACCCTTTGTCGAGGAGGACTCGAGCCCGGTATAACCGCCAGCCAATCACGAGACGTTACTTGCACGCGTGCCGTCATGTGGCGTATGACGACATATGTCCCCTTCTTTCGTGGCACCTTTCCTCAGCTCCCTCTTGTACTAGGTATGCAGGTTGCATAAAAAGAGTAACGAAGGATGTCATGCGCACGTGGTTGAGTCCCAGTCAGCAAATACGTACCTGTTCGATGTTTCCTAAATGCATGAAAAAGAAACGTGAGCCAGTCGTTTTCTGAAGCCCAATCTGGTGCATTGATTTGTGTCAAGATTGTATGCTCCAGCCGCGTCATAGCAAGCCCAGTCTGATGAATATGGTTCTGCATTAAATTTTTAGGCGTATGTATGTGGTCTTGCTGCGCCTCCGTTGATATCCCAAGAAGCTTCCATGACCCCGCCAATTAAAAAGACCCTTCAAGGCCTGCAAATGACACCAGTATGTTACCTTGTACAGTGTACTCCCATATTCACCCCGCACGCCGGTAGATGGACGCCTGCCGTTGAGTCAACGTGAAGCCCAGATTGATAAAGATTAATCGCGAGTTGAAATAGACAGAAGAATTCGCGATGAGGTATGTCGTCAAATCAGTAGATCCACGGGTCGGCTCGAGTGTTGTACACCTGTTGTGTTGCTCGCATGTCTATGCTTAACCGTCTTCGCTTCGGTGATTTCTCATCCTTCGGCGGCGACGAGGACTGAAGACAAAGAGCGTATCTGTCGGCGGTGAACCGTGTTTGCTGTTGTTCGCACCAATGTTGATCGAAGAATGGCACCGCAGAGGTTGACCAAGAGTCTGCGGCTGTGCTGGACGGACTGGTGAATGCAGCGGCATCATCCCGATCGGCGAGAGAGGGGCAATTCGAGCTGCTGCTCGGTGTCCAGCAGGGGGATATTGGCGAGCTGTTCTCTGTTGTTATCGAGTCGCTGTGTTCTGACGGTGAAGCGGGCTCGAAAATATCGCAGGATTCTTCAAAATCGACACTATTTAGGGTCAGCGCAACCCCAGTAGTATGTCCGCAGTGTTTTCACTGGACAAAAAGTTGGGAATCAATGCGAGATGGCGACACATCACATACCTCGAGGGCGTCACACTGGATATTGGCGGTGAGGGGACAAGATCTGAGCCATACGCAGCATTGATGAGAGATTTGCTTTGACCATAATGGTTCCAGAAATCCGGTACTGGCGGCCGTGGTATGCTCATGGGCGGCTGTTTTTGGGTGCGGTCGCGGTTGGAGTATAAGACCTCTTTGCTTTCGACTGAAGGCGGTAGCAAACATGCAGAGACGAAAACATGACCTCGCCACGTGCTGATGGAGAGGAACTGGTTCTCCATTGTGAATGTGATGTGAGAGGGTTGTGAAGGGCGAAGACTTGGGATGCGTTGCAAAACAGTCTGTCGAGAATTGTATGAAACGGGTGAATGGGAAGTTGAGAGGTTGTGAGTTTATCTGATTATTCTGAGGCAAGCATAGGTACCTCCTACTGCTCAGTGCTGCCGGGCGGCATATTGCGGGGCAACGTTGTGGGCATGGGCAAGTACCTCGAATTACCATTTGCCGTTTTGCAAATGCGGTTTCCAAAGCCAAGCCTTTCAAGTTTCGCACCGTTGCTGTGCTCTGTGCTCTGCTGCGCGGCGCGCCCTAGCGGCCCGGTTTCCCACGGTTTCCCATGCGCCTGCTCTGCTTCCAGCCTGGTTTGTAGGTATGTACATACATACATACATACGGAGTAACTTGTGTCCGCTTTGTGCGGATACAAGCTCCGGACCGAGTTATCGGCTTATCGCCACGACACCCGACCCCGCATCGGCTTTCTCTTTTGGGTAGGAGGTACCTACGGAGTATGTACATGTACGTAGGTATGTACTCCGTAGGTATCTGTACATCCGCTCTGTCGCTCAATTCGCCGACTGCACGGAGTACATATGTACTCCGTTACCCGTTCATTGTGTTCTCCAGGCACATTCCCGTCTATATGCCATTGCGCAATGTAGGTTGACCGAGTACGGGAAATACGCATCAGCGGCTATGTAACCTGAAGTGGACGTACCTAGAAGTATCCACGAACAAACTGACGCGTAAGTACTACATACCTAAAGTAGGCCCAAGCAAGGTCAGGGGTCGTTGTACTGTGTACATGTGTGAAGGGACCACCTCTTCTGTTGATTCTGGAATCCGGGGTCTGTTGCGCAGATGCCAACGGGGCCTTACTAAATAAATAAAGTATCATGCATTATGTATGAGAAGTACTTCGACATGCAGGTTTGTATCTGTGGGTCGCGACATCATGATCCAATGGGCTACATACCTACCTAGGTAAAATACCTAGGTAGCTGAGCAGTTGGAGCTTGGCCAAATCGCTGAGGCTTATTTACATCTTCATGTAACCTCAGAGTCATGCTACCTACTCCGTATGCACAGTGACAGGTTTCAGACCAACGAATTATCCCACCGATAACTTCTAACAAGTTCTAAGTCCGGAAAAACCCTATACCAAGGTTTGAATGAAGAAAAGAGGGATAGAAGTATTGGGTTGAGCCAGTCAGCGGCTACGTAATCATTCTCTTGGTTCTCTGTGGTGTTCTCATCTACATACCCTGACTATTACTCCAGGGAAGACCCAATATAAGTGAACACCGCAGGCACTTACCAATGGTACACTGTGGAAAGCAGCGATCTTCATGATGACATGAAGACGGAGGAAGTCGGCGAGCTAAAAATGAGATGCATCATGCAGGTCGCACGAGTCTAAGGGAACGAGAACACTCATCGCGGTTCACATTCGCACCTCTCACGGTATTGACATGGGAATAGCGAACGACGGGTAGAGAGACGGGTGGCCCCCAAAAGAAAATTCCGCCGCATTGAGCCAATTCTAGACCACCTCACGCAATGGCTTCAGTCATATGAGTTCGGACCATTTTTTTTATGTCAGGAATGTGCAATAATTGAATGAGATCTTGACAATTCAACGGGGTAACCATGTACATAACCTAACGTATGTGGATGAAAGTGTATATTGACGCGACGTGACAATGTTACCACTGGACAGACAGGTCCCCAAGTACCTAGGTACCTACCCCAACCCCACTGTATGCCCACTTCGATTTACAAGTTACGTACCGCCGACCCCCATCGGTGTCGTCATCAGGGCCCGAAATGCTACTATGGGAGTACCTATGTAAATTGGATGGCAACACTATTCGCTTGTCTTTGACAACGGTCAACGTCAATTCATCAACCATCAACATACAAACTCGTCGATTTTTGCTCTCGCGCATCGTGTTCTATCATTATTATGTATCTTCTAGTTCTTCCATCGAATCGCACAACGAATTGGTCTTTCCACACGGAACAGCGACTGACGCACACTTCGTAAGCGAGCCAATTCTAGTTTCCAGATCCTCGCCCTTCAAAGACATTCGAATTAATTGAGAGGAGCTTCGAATCGGACAGCGGTGCACAGCCCGCAGCAGATGCACCGACCTCGCCGTTAAATAGGGGCTTCCAGTGTCCCATCTCCTATTCAGTGCATCGCCCAGAGTAACTTTACAAGGCTCACTGGAACCGAGCTCATAGCTGCTGTCAACACCAGATTCAGATGGCGAACAACGGCTCAATCCGAGCATCAGCCGCGAAAAGACGCAAAAATGGTAGATTCACGATCCAAGATCCCATATATCGTTCCGAGAAACATGAAGAGGTCGTGCCATGGTGGTTGCGTTCCCTGATTGACTTGACCGAAGGAGGCTGGAACCAGGCATCAGATCCGGAGTCGCCTGCGCACATACCACCTCTGAATGAACAAACTTTGCTCAATTTGCATTGCCTAATATTGTTTCCCTTTGCTTGTCCAACACACACTTCCAGAATAAACATCGAAAATCGTGACTCGATAATGTGCCATAATAAAGCAGGTATGTACTCCGTACATACAACATGATTTACTGTACTCCGTAAGGTGGGTGTGCGGATAAGCGGGCGTGCGGGAGTGTGGCAATCAAGCGCGCTAGCCAGATAAGGTAAAGATCCACTTTTTCAAAACTTCTGTTGCGAAAACTTGCTTGGCGAATAGTTTTGCTCCCTCCAGCAGGATAATTAATTAGTAATGAATTTCTCCAAGTAGGCTGTATGTAGCTGTTTATTAGGCAAAACTGAAGAAATCGTGCGGCGACGCGTAGCGAAGGCGCACATTTCGTGTTTGCCTCTTTATGCTCGAGTTCTCCGTGAGTAATGAGGGTATGGAGTGGAGTCTTCCTGCCTTCTCCTCTGCCCATTGGTCAATATCCTCGAGAAAAAAACCCGAAATCGTTTTCACCTCGACGTCATCGTGAAGAAGTCCCACGTGACACGCACATACACAGCCAGTTTTGCCTACTTTTGGCGCGCACTGGCACAGCTTCGCGTCACTGCATTTTTTCGCAGGTCGCCCAGCCGAGGATGCATTTTGACCCAAGAGCTTTTTCTCGAATCTCACTCTCTAGAGGAGATGACCGCTTCGGCAAATGTCTAATGTCTAAATCTACTGTCCAAAGATACAGCTCCTCCTGCCCAGTGCCAAGTGAACGTTTTAAATCATAGATTTGAGTGATCGAGGGCTCAGCCAGAATGGGAGGATGACCCTCATTCTGCCCAGTGCCGAAGCGCGCAAAATCTATTCTCGCCGACTCCCAGGCCATTTGGCGCGGAAATGAATCATGAATGTCGATCTATGGCATTTCGACCCCTGCCAAAACAAATACATAAGAACGAGCCGAACCGACGAGATCGAGGCTCGAGCCTCGTGAGTCGTGTCCACTCCGTATGTACGTGCTGTCGGGCTGTTCCGAAAGGCCCACGAAGCATTGATGATTGTGCGACACTCGGGATAATGTCGACATTATAATGATTACAATGTACGTCCCGTACCGGGCATCTCGTCCCAGGATCACGGTACAATGCAGGGCTCCCGAGTCCCAGAGCGGTACACTTATTCATGCATGTCAGCATGGCAATCCCGGCAACCGCTAGGTACCTAGTGACTAGGTAGTCACGATGAAGCGCACTTGTGGCGCGTGCGGCAACTCCCGACCGGGAGTCCGGGACGCAAGATCCCGATGAGGAACGATCAGCTCAGCTCCGCATTATAGTAATATATGTATACCTGCAACTGACGATGGCCATTCGGCAGATAGACCCTTCAGATAGACAGCAAAGAAGTCTTGTTCCTTTCCTTGTTTTCCAATGGCCATACATAGCATAATAATAAACATGTCATGACTTTCATCTCGTCTCGAGACTGGACGGCCATCCTGGACATAAAGCCCTGTTCTGGTCCTGGAACCAAGACCCTTGAGGGCACCTTTTTAGCCGGCTCCGTTTTGCTCCGCTGGCGAGTTCTGGCCGGCCACAATAGGAAACAGATTTCGCCAAGCTGCTTCTTGTGCCGCGGAACTCTTAATAAGTATTTATCCTGATCTCTTGAAGCTACGAAATGTATAATTTTACAGAGAACATGACATACAGACTGTACGTACATACCTCACCTCCTGTACATGTGTAGATACCTTCGCGCGTGACCCCCCTTATGTATAAGATTGTGAAAAGGCTTCTACGCCGGCCCATAAGCTTCTGCGGGCCCAAAAGCTTCGGCAA
>SRPX01000328.1:0-30062 GCA_018360215.1 Claviceps spartinae
GGACATGATGGATGATCATAGGCAGAAAAGACGGCGGACTACGTAGTTGGTTATGATGTCACGTTCGCGCCATTACACGGCCGAAATATCACAATCTTCGCACATGATGCACTACTACGTGACGGGGCAATTATTGGATAGTTGTTGATGCGAAAATGCTAGAAATTGTTTCTTGAGAATGGTGTTGTGTTGAGGGAAACGCGAGGGAAAGTGGGGGTAAACGCGATTAAGTGGGGCAGTATTTTTTTCTCGACTTTTGCAAAATTTCTCGGTTTTTTTTTTTTCTTTTTTAGATATAGTGGGTTACTTTTTTCAAATGTTTCACCCACGAGTAGATAGATGCGTGGCGCCTAGCGGCATTGCAATCAGGGATGCCTTGGTGTTGACTTAAGCGGCGAAGTGTGGTCACTTCTTGCATGCTATCTCATTCCGAGTCATAGACGATTGAGAACTGTAGAACCTTTGCCAGTTGACCGGGATATTTCGTCTGCTTCATATGGAGTATGGACTTCTGTCGTGATTGCAACACACTGTGACGCTCAAGGGTGTGCCAATACTCCGTACACTGACATATTCTTTCCATGATGCCAAGCTGCTTCGGATTGAGTTCTCCAGTTTGTGTGCTTGCGCTCCACATGGAGCTCGAGTACAGACTAGGGTATGTGACAGTGAGTGCATGGTTTGCTGCTTGAACCAGCGCGGGTCCATGATGACGCTCTCGGCGATCCTCAAGTCACGCCAAATAGATCATCCACGAAGGGTCACTACTGACCAGTTGATGATGGTACGAACGGCTTGCTGGATGTTTGTCATGACGGCTCCCGGCCCTTGAGTATGGCGACGTGCAATATTTTGCGCGGTGCAGAGATCCTTGCCTCCTGCGGCTTGTCTCATGCCCTCATTCCGACAAAGCGAATAAGCTTCACATCCTTGTCTTGCCAGCGATATAACACCTTGAGAGCAGGACGGCAGACCTCTCGAACAGAAACGTAACAAACTGTAGTCAGCAGCTGATGAGAAATAAACCTACGGGTTTCACATCGGATTGACGTGGACTAAGCACAAGTCAGCCCATGGCGATGATAAGAAGCTCGCAGGCGGTCGAAAGAAGCGGGAATTTGCGTCTGCACCGAGTTTGCAGAGAGACAATGCCTCTAAAGACGTATGATATCGAGTATTGATCAGCGAGATAAAACAAAGTGAACGTTACGATTGGGCAGAGGCTAGACCAACTTAGCCTTACCTTTTCGTCTCACAAACCACTTATCTCACGAGCTAGCTCAGATACAAAGCATTAAAATAATTTAAGTGTACATAATAAGAATCCAAAGTGCCTAACCATCTAACCATTGGTGAGACCAGGGTCTGGCCTGACGGACTCTTTCCTTTATAGCTGCAAGGTTTCTCGACGGTGTAATGAATTACATGCCTACCCTCAGTGTCAATTGGTCTGGTGGCAAGTGTGGCGACGTGTGTTTGACGTCTTCTTCTCGAGTAGTCGCCCACAACTTGAAGTACTACAATCAACATTGTCTACGGAGTGTAAGGTTATGTATTTAAGCGGTGAGCCCAGATGTCTGCTGCCTTTTCTCTAGGTTTGCCGATCTCGATCTGTCTCTCAGTCGGAGAAAAAGCAATGACACCCCAGCGAATTAGCTCAAGCGCACGAGTGATGAGCAGCTGGCATCAGTGATCAGTGATCACTGGTCACTGGTCCGTGCACTGCGGCTACGTCATACCTGTTCCCTTCTCGAATCCCAGGCGGAAGCCAGATGGCGCAGATGCCGCAAATCATAAATGCCCACAGCGGCGACAGATGTACGGAGTACCTACAGTACTACACGCCGTCACTTCGCCCACGTGGTTCCTTCTACATGCATACATAGGTACATACCTATGTACATGCAAACAAGCACTTTATGCTCAATTTTAGCATGCCGCCAGTGTTGCGCCAAATGCTGTGCCGCCGGGAAGCAACCCGGGTTACATATCGCCGCTGTCAACGGTTTTCGAAGAGCCGCAGGGCCTAGGGATGGGATGTTGGTGTCAGTTCTTGGTTCCTGCAATGGTACAAGGTGACAAGCATGCAATCCAGCAAACTCGTACGCCTACGTGGAACATCAGAGCAGTCCCCACACTGTACACAGTCTCGGTGCTCGTCACTCGTGTACCCCTCCTCCACCTGCAAGGTTCGAGTCTTCGAGAGATGAGGTGTGTGTGAGGAGATGGGTGAATGTAGTGTATGATGGAAGATGCTAGGCTAAGCTAGGTACATGCGTGAGGGGTCTATATAGACACCCGCACGTGACAGTGTGGCAGGGGGACCGGTTCATAGGCGCTTTCTAAATTTACTGCCAGCTGGCCATCGCTCCTTCCCTTTCCGTTGCCCTGGTGTTTGTGTGTGTTGACGCACTGGGAAGGAAGCAGCTCCAGTCGGCTCCTGGAAGATCGCTCCATGTCGGGCCGGCCTAGTATCTTGGCTGCTCGCAACGTCCTAGCTCCTCCCGACTTCCTTCAACTCCTGCCACGGCAAGTCCTGCAACTTCCGCAACTCTCGATCGAGTCAACCTGCCCGTTTTTTTTCAAGCTGCTTTATCAAACTGTGGCAGCAAACTGATCAACAAAGTAACCCAGTAAGCTGGTATCTTCACCGTTAGCCTTTGCCAGTCGTCGCCCACACACACTGTTTTCTCCGCAGCAGTCAGACCCGCAAGCCACCTACTAACGTCATACGCAGCATACGCGACCCTCATGCGCACAACCCGCCTGCCTCGTCGACTTGCACCTAACCTTGCGCCCTCTCCTATGAGATTCATAAACCCTTGAATTTGTAGCAAGCGTTTTTTTTTAACTTCCGCCTCGATTCGTAGTCATCCTTTACGAGCGCAATCGACGCGTACGGCCGCCACGGCCGGTGCTTCGACCCTGGCAACTGCGATCCATTCCAGTCTTCTTTACACCACCAACGCGACACGAGCGAGCCGACACGAGCGGCGTGACGAGAGATGGATTGAGTGTCGACAATAGTCCAGTCGTAGCAGCACAGTAGCAGAAGGAGAAGGACAAGGAGAAGCAGAAGACGCAGCAGAAGCGACCGGCTTGCCGACGAGGTACTCTCACAGTACAATGGCTCAGCGCCACTCCAGCTATCCTCTGCCTTCGCCGTCAGATCCGTCAGGCAAGGACCAGCCAGACCGGCAACGCGCGAAAGAGCAGAACCGCAGCACGGGTCCAACTGTCGCCAACTCATCCAAGGCAGAAGATACGTCGATCATGGGAGAGCCGACACTCAGCCCTGTTAACCCGGTCAAGTTCCAGCTACAACTGAGTGACTACCGCGCTAGATTGGCTCGCGATCTTGAGCTCCGCGAGCTCTCTGCCAGAGGCGTGCTAACGGCACATTCGGAAAAGGCAAGAGTGTCTCCTATATCGGAGGAAGACGCCACCATGTCTTCACCAATGCTCACAGCCGCCCCCACTATCACCACCGCATCGACAGAATCTGGCAAGACTATGCGAGGTGACATGCCGCCCGCTGCGATCACGCAAACTCCTTCGTATCCTTTCCCACGAATCCCAAGCTTCTCTCAACAACTCCCCAAATCCACCTCACTTCGTCCCATGAGCCCACTTTCACGTCAGCGGCCGATCCCTTCGCCTGAGAAACGTCGAATTCCCGATAGAGTACTTTCAGATCTTTCGACGCCGGCGTCCACTTTTTCCTTCGAACCCACGGGGACCGTGGAATACCCTCGGAATGATGACTTTCCCTCCCCCAATCTCTATGATTTGTCTCTCTTGTTGTCGGCCGAGCCCGGACTGGATGCCTGGTTCAGTACAGTGGTGCAAATCATGAGAGACGTATACAAAGCAGAGAGGGTAACTTTGGCAGTTCCAGCCGATACGAGTGATGTCGAGAACGTTCCTTGGGGCCAGAGAGCAACTTTCAATGCACGCCAACAAGATGAGCTCAGTGTGGGCTACTTGGCCAGAGGCAGCAGCAGTGCTTTTCAACCTGGCGAGTTTGAGACAGTATCTGATGGCTTGGCTGCGTCTTATGACGGTGCTACTCATACTCCTACCCCTACCATGCCTGTTTCGGCCAGTCTCTCGCGACCAGGAATTCAAAGTCGGCATTCCTTTACTGCCTTTGAGGGCAATCGCCCGAAGTCGCAGGAACAAAGTTCCATGGGGCCACCGAGTAGGCCAACTAGTCTGACGAGAAGCAAGACGCAATATTCTGCCCTTCATGTCGCAGCGGAAGTCAACGATGACTGTACCAAGCTGAATCAGAATGCATTGAACGAGCATGATGCAGCTGCCGGTACGCAGCAGAGAATTCCGACATGGGAGGCACCCTTTTTGGCACGCTACGAGGGTCATGGTCGCGTCTTGCCTGTGTTACAGGCGTTAGACTACGAAGCGGACCCCTTAATTGATCACACGGGTATCATGCGGGTATTGGAGCGTGGCCATCCCGTGGCCTTGACTCGAACGTATCCATATCTACCAGAACCTGAGCCGGGCCAAGGAAATGATCACCGCAAATCCAGCTTGAAAGGACAAGGCATAGATTTCAGGCGGTCCAAAAAGCAGCCCGCCGAGTCCGCCTCCACGCTGTTGTCTTTCTTCCCTGGGTTCATCTCGCGAAACAAAGGAGCTAGTAGCGACAAGGCCAAAACGATGACGTCTTGTCTTGATGACGAGGATCGCCGACCAAAGACACCAAAATACGAAGAGTACGAACAGGCGCCACCATCACCCTGGTCGCAATCTCCGGCACCTTCACCCGCCGTTCGAAACGACTCGCAGGAAAATCCTTTCTTCACAGACGCCACGGTTGATGAGGACTCCTTCAATCCTGGATCTTCCCCTACCACCTATACTGGAATGCGGCCGCCTCAGGCCATCGGTGTCGATAACTCCTGGACCGTACTTCACATACCCCTGAAGCATGTTCTACTGTCTAAGCCCATGAAGACCTTTAGACTCGATGCTTCCGCCTTGGAAACCAAATCCCAATCACGAGCCAAAGATGGAAGTTCTCCCGATCGAAAAATGCCATCTGGGTCCGGCCGCGTCTCACCAGAGCAACCGAAAAGCAAAGAACCCGCGCCGATCGCGATTCTTTCTATCCTCACCCCCATCATACCTTATCCCTCGAATTTGCGGCGCTCGTTGGAGCTATTGGCGCCACACATGGCAACTTCCTTTTCTTTGTGTCGCCATTATAGTAACCTCGAAACTGAACTGGCTGGCATTCGGCGTCGTAGGCCCTCAATCATGGGTTTCGGGGCTGTTGCGCCTTATTCTAATCGTGCTGAGAGTGCTATGTACCTGGCCCCAAATGCCAATCACCTGCACTCCTTCGGTGGAAGTATCACGAGCCCCAGCGATTATTCTGCTATTTCAAAAAGCGCGACGGCGTCTCCAATGGCGACGCCCGGGTGGGAACATGGTCCTTTAAGCCATGTGATGGACAGAAGACAGCCCCTCAGCAGCCCTTCAGGAGCAGGTATTCCAGCCGGGGAGAATTATTTTGCCAGTAGGCAGAGGCCATCTTCAAAACAGGAGACTATGACGCCTGCCATTTCAAAAGATCATGTACGTGTTGGGTCCAAGGACGGCTCCTCTGGCGTCGAAAAGAGATGCTCGTTGCCACTGGGCGTAAGGTTCGAGAACGAAGCCTTCAGCTCAGAACAAATTTCTGGTCAAGGTGATGTCGAGACTTTAGTACCTAGCACCACGGCCAAAATTCAAAGAGAAAGTGATGTTGCTCTAGCAAGCGACCAGGATAACATGGATGATCCATCCACCGAGAATACTACTCCTATTCTTCCTCCGCCTCGTCATACTAATTCTACTGCGCTAAGCCAGACCGCGACCAGTAATAGGAACCCTGATTGTGGGAAAGCAGACCGTGCCCATCATCACACGGTGTTGCATAGTTATGGTGCCGACTTCGCGTCCACGTTTCAATCGCTGCCTCCCAGCTCCAGCCTGTCGACAAGAATGCCTACTCACACTCAGCTGCCAGCCCCCCGGAGCGGCTCGTTGACATGCATGGCAGGAGACATGCCTCCTCCATCAGACCGACTCAAGGGCCTGATATTGGACTCGCTTCCTGCTCACGTCTTCGTCTCGTTGCCTCAAACTGGAGAGACGGTATGGGTCAATAGTCGATTTCTGTCCTACCGTGGGCAAACAGTGGCAGATCTTTCGGCAGACCCCTGGGGCAGTATTCATCCGGATGACAAGGAGGGGTATCTCAAGGCATGGGGCCACTCCTTACGGACCGGGGAACAATTTTCGCGGAGTGTACGCATCAAGCGGTTTGATGGAGCGTATCGCTGGTTTTACGCGCGAGCGGTGGCCTCCAAGGACAAGAGGGGTGTTATTATGCAGTTCCTGGGCTCCTACATGGATATCCATGACCAGCATATTGCAGAGCTCAAGGCGGCTAGGCAAGAGGAAATTGAAGCATCCGAGGCCAAGCACCGACTGCTTGCCAATCTCATTCCACAAATTATCTTTACGGCAACCGAGGATGACGGCATCACATTTGCCAATGATCAGTGGCTATCTTACACCGGACAGAGCTTTGAAAACGCTCTTGGCATCGGTTTCATGGACTATGTGCATCCTGATGACTTGATGAAATGCCGCATTCCCATGGACCGCGTCAGAAAGCCGTCCGATGCACAGTCATTGGTTGGTGAAGCCACTAGCCATGACACATCAGCTTTGGGTAGATCAGCAACCCCAACGCAGAGAGATATTGGTGAGGCTTCTCATGAGCCGTCGTCGGCAGCTGCCCCCGGAGAGTTTGGGCCAAGCGCAGAGCAATCGGCACCGTCGCGAATGAGTAGCTCTGGCAGTGAATCCATATCCTCACTACCTACGTCGGAACTGGCAGAGCTGGCACGAAAGGGCATCATCAAAGTCTCCATGGACACGAGCGGACGTCCGTCCTACACCACCGAGGTTCGGCTTCGGTCGAAAACTGGCGATTACCGGTGGCATTTGATTCGTTGCGTCGAAATAGATACATTCGACTTTGGGCGCGGAGCCAGCTCATACTTTGGCTCGGCCACAGATATCAATGATCATAAACTTTTGGAGACAAAGCTGAAGGAAGCGATGGAAACGAAAGGTCGATTTTTAAGCAATATGTCGCACGAGATACGAACGCCGCTGATTGGTATCTCGGGCATGGTAAGCTTTCTACAGGACACAACCCTAAACGAAGAACAACTAGACTATGCGAACACGATTCAAACTAGCGCCAACAGTCTAATCATGATTATCAACGATATTCTGGATCTTTCCAAAGTAGACGCCGGCATGATGAAGCTTCAGCATGAATGGTTCCATACCCGATCTCTCATTGAAGACGTCAACGAGCTCGTATCTGCCATGGCTATTTCGAAGCATCTCGAGCTGAACTATCTCGTCGAGGCAGACGTTCCAGCCTGGGTCAAGGGCGACAAGGTCCGCATACGTCAAGTCCTGCTGAACGTCATTGGCAATGCTGTCAAGTTTACATCAAAAGGTGAAATATTTAGTCGATGCAAGATATACAAAGGCAACGACAGTTCTAGGGCGTGCGACGAGAACGACATTATGCTTCACTTTTCCGTCATAGATACGGGAATCGGGTTCACGAAACAAGAGTCAGAGTTGATTTTCAAGCCCTTTAGCCAGATTGATGGTAGCAGCACCAGACAACACGGTGGAAGCGGTCTCGGTCTCGTGATTTCACGGCAGCTCGTAGAGCTCCATGGCGGCAAGATGGAAGGCACCGCAGTGCCTGGAGAGGGGTCGACGTTTTCTTTCACCGCAAAGTTCACGCTACCATCGGCTGATGATTTTCCAAAGAATCCTGCGAGTCCAGCCGAAGCGGCAGAAAGCGTGATCCCGCCTGGCAGGAGTGCGAGGTTCATGTGGGATCCATCAATGCACGACAGCGCACGAGAAGAGGCCATTTTCAAAGCAACAAGTGCGCTATCCAATCCCTTGACTGCACTCGCCGCTGCCGCCACGGGCAGCCCTGAAATCTACCCCCATCTCACGAGGCCTCTCGGCGGATCATCTCCATTGGCGTCCGTGAACGTTGAGTTGGCCCGTTTCAGAGAGGCTGCCAAGGCCAATGAGCAGGACTTGAGCTTGAAGAGTCTGGACATGCCCTTGGACGACAACGGAGGCTCAATTTGCCGTCGAAGGGCAACACCTGAGGTGCAAGATCCAGGCACAGTGCGAAAGAGCAACGTACGGCCACCTATGTACTCGATTCTGCTCATTTGTCCACAGAACCACAGCCGAGAAGCCACGACGCAGCATATCGAAATGACACTCCCAAAGGGCGTGCCTTTTCAGATTACGGCCGTTGCTACAGTTAAGGAAGCCGAACCTTATATCGGTGGAGATGACCCAGTCACCTTCACTCATATTGTCCTCAACCTAGGCTGGGCTGAAGCCATTGTCAATGCGCTGGATCAGATTACCAAATCGAAAAAGACTGAAGGAACGATATTTGTGGTGCTTACAGATACTCTACAACGACAGGTGGTGCAGATGCTGGCGAATGACGCCAACCAGAACGAACTGCTAACGGAGAACTCGATAACATACATCTACAAACCAATCAAGCCATCGAGATTTGCCGTGATATTTGACCCTGATAAAGTCCAGGATTTGAGTGTGGACAGAAACCGGTCCACAGCGCAACGAATGGTGGAGAACCAAAAGGCCAGCTACCGAGAAATCGAGAAGCGCATGGGCAACAAGGGCTACAGAGTTTTGCTCGTTGAAGACAATCCGGTCAATCAAAAAGTGCTGGACAAGTACCTAAAGAAGATTGTCGTTGATGTCGAGCTGGCTGTTGACGGTGCTGAGTGCGTCGAGATTGTTCTATCCAAGCCCCATAACTACTACTCTTTAATCCTGGTAAGTCCCTTGTTCCTGTCTACTAGAAATCCACAGGATGCCAGTTGTAGGTAGGCATGGAAGCTGATTATTTCGAATATAGTGCGATCTTCACATGCCTCGTAAAGACGGCTATCAAGCGTGTCGTGAAATACGACAGTGGGAACATGCCAACGGCTTACCCGCGATACCCATGATTGCGTTGTCCGCCAATGTCATGTCGGATGTGCATGAGAAGTGTGTCGCGGCCGGTTTCAGTGACTACGTGACCAAGCCTGTGGACTTTATTGACCTTAGTCGGGCCATGGCCAATTTTTTTTAAGTACCGACTGGTAAGAGCAGAGCAGAAGCGTCTCATGTCCTCTCTATGCTTGATGCATTTCGTTTTTCTTTCCTCATATTGACACCATTTTCTTCCTATACTTTGTTGATGAGCTTTTTTGGACTTTTCTCTTACGTGGACATGGATTGTGGAAGATAGCTAGGATTTGCTACGCCATGTCGTAGCTCAGAATGGCCCTAGGATCTTTCTGGAGGGATTTTGCAAAAGTCTTGGGCAGTTTGGCGCGAAACGGACAATTTGAAGGAGAAGCTGGAGGAGAAGTGACTGCTTTTCCATGCGGGGGCGGGCAACACAGAACGCCTAGCAATTGATCACGAAAGGGGCAAGGAAATAAGCTCCTGATAATGAAGCCACGAAAGCAGCGTTGGTTTCTTGCTTTTTTAAAATATGTATTTCAACGTTTTCTTCATGTTGTCTCTGGTATTGTAACCGTTCAGGGCCCGGCGAGGGTTTTACATACATACTTTGTGCAGTAGACTTGATATGATAGTCTTGATCTGCTCCAATGCGTCTGTCTCACTTTTGTTTCTTCTTCGTCAAGTTGTGTCATCTGGGCTTTCCAAGAGCAGCACCAATACACCATGAGTAGTCGGTTCGCGCGGCGCCCTGCGTGAGATGAAATGTCTTGCGTTGTCTGTCCTGTTTCAGTGATGGCAGATCCTAATTTCCATCAATCAAACGCCCAAGTACCGAACTTCCTTTGTTTTGAGCTCGATGATTATGATTGCCCAAAGACGTAGAGCTCGTGTATCGGGTCGTGTTACGTCGTGTGATATGCTCAGCTTTTCGTTGACATATGTGGTCAGATGATTTACGCATCATGTCATTTCACGACGTGTTTTGCTATATATGTACCATCTTTGTTTCATCTTTCATTCATGCTGTACCATGCTCAATCATCGTGTTACTTTACGTGTCGTGATATCTAGTCACGTTCATGAACGACGTTGTCACATGACTTTGCACACAACTACAATGATATCATCAACTTTCAAGTTTACTACATAACGTGTTCATTCAAAGCTCGTGAGCCTCCCTTGTGCCCCATCATACCAAGCCACATACATATATGATATACCATACCAAGCCACGCCTCATCCATTTATACATGTTGAAAACTGCCTCCTTTAACGCCATTCCCATCTTTGCCGAAGCAAACCTTTCAAAGAAGCAAAAACAACATCATGAGGAAAATGCCAACGGATAGAAGACAGCAAGCTTGAGAAGACAAACAATAAATCGTAAAACAAACATCCTTTGCTTTGCTTTGCTTTGCTTTGCGTAGCGTAACGCAAGAGAACCCATTCCCGGCTGTGCTTTGCTGCTAAACAGATACCACGCTTGCATTACCATTGACACCCCCCTTTGAGCACCAAACCCATGCAAAAAACAAGAAAAAAAAAAGAAAAAAACAATCAGTACACACTCCCCCGCAAACTTCGATCCTTCCTCTCCGCTTCATCCAGATCTTCCAACTCAGAACACGCCTCCGGCTGCGGCGACGCATCCCCCAGGCGGTTCGCGTACCGACCTGCACGCCGTGATTCTTCATCGGTCAGGTCCGCGCCACGCATGTCTCCGGCTTTGCGCTTCCCGGTTCTGCTTCCGCTTCCGCTTCCACTCCCACTCCCGCTCTCGCGCTGCAGAGTGGCTCGCTCGTCACACGAGGCTGTGTCGTCGTCACTGCCTGCTGTGGAGGTGTGTCCCGAGTATGTCCCTCCAAAGTCGCGACCAATGTGGAGGGCGCGGTACGAGGACTTGCGACGGTGTTCATCCCTGGCAGGTAAAGCGGGGGTACCATCGGGGAAGGAGGAGGAGACGGAGGCTGAGGAGCAGGAGGAGGAGACGACTTGGCTGTTAGGTAGACGCTGCTTCTGCGAAGTGCTGTTCTCGGGAAGGCGCGCTGTGACGCGAGGAGAGGCGGAAGACGAAGGGGGATGAGAAGAAGCGATGTGAGCTTGATCTTGTGGTGAACTGCCGTCCCCATCGCCGCCGGTTACAATGGACGTGGGTTTGTGCAGTTGTTTCCTCAAGGCCACGGTGCTGGTTGTGCCATGTGTGCTGTCAGTGTTGAGGTTATGCGCATCGTATCCCAGCCGTTCGTTATCCTCTTGTCGTAGTGCGTCCAAAACGTGGCATGTCTGATATGGATTAGAGTGGTTGCAGCCGTCAGGGCAACCGCCCCATTGTCGGCCAGTCTCGACCTTGTCGTCGGATGCCTGCCCTTCTCCCCCTGTCGTACTGGTGCTGTCTTTGCTGTCGCTGCTCTCTCGGAGGGCTCTCTCCTGACGTAGCTCCGACCAGGTGCGGAGCTTGCTTTCCAGGAGGTACTTCCCGTTTGACTGCTTGCGCATGAGGAGGAACTCGCAGTGGTCCACGTTGCGGAGATCTTCGAAGTACTCGAAGTCGAAGTGATACCATTTCATGAGGAATACGCGGGACATGAGCCCATGGGTGACTGACGGTGGTTTCTGTTAGCTCATCTTGTGGTGTTCAATAGTGTGGTGTTCGTCGCGAATTTTATGCCTGATGGTCTGTAGTGAAAAAGAAACAGGAGGCAGCATGTCAAAGGTAGGAAAGAAAGAGAAGCAGATGTAGGGTTCAGGGCAGATACGCACCCAAAACGCAGACGCTCGGGAAGTCCTCGTCGCCAAACTGTCGCCACAAACTCTCATTGAACCCACTCACGCGATCATACGCATCTGCTGCACTCTCGCCATTAGCGATCCTGTAGAAGAAGTGCCCATAATCAGCGCGCTCCTGCCACATGCGCTCCATAGCCGCGCTACAAGGCTGAAAGTTGCCAAAGTCTTGTTCCCGAAGCCTCGGCTCCTCGTACACCTTGATCTTATCGCGGCGAAAGGGCGAAGGCGTGGGTTCATTAGACGTCAGCGTCGCCAGAATCCCCTCGGTGGTCTCGCGGGTGCGACGGTAGGGCGATGTGAAGATCTGGAGGGTGTCGTCGGCGCGGAGGAGGTTTCGGAGGCGGCGTCCGGCTTCGTGGGCTTGGGCCCAGCCTTCGGTGGTGAGCTTGACGCGGTGGTCCGGGACAGACTGGTGGATTTTGCGGTTTTCTAAGAAACGAGAGTCAGCTGTGTTTGCGCCTGAGAGGCATATCCCGAGGAGCCAGAGGGAAGTTCTGCCGGTGGATATGACGTACTGTTTCCTTCGGACTGGGCATGCCGGATCACGATGATCAAGCGTGGCTTCGCCATGATGCTTTCCGGACTGCTACAGCGAAACTAGGCGGAGATACGGGCGTGAACACTGAACAGAGAGAGATGCTGAAGAGGATCTTGTGGAGACAGGCATGGGCAACGCCTCCTTCTAGATCCGTGCCAGGTCAGTAGTCAAGATATATATCCGACAAGACTTGGAAGCTGAGGAGGCTAAAACGAGACTGAGGCGCGAAGGTATGTAGATGTCGATGCGTCGTAGAGACTTAGAAGTTAGAGTTGTACACGCCAGTAGTGCGCCTTCCTCGGCGGTTACAGGCTTACAGCATGCAGCAACCCGCGGCTAGCGGCTAACTACCGCTCGAGACGAATCTGATTCGCGCGACTCGCGAGTGCAACCGTTTGCGCCAACTTGCTATTTTTTCCCTCTTCATCAAACACACATCTCGACTCGCCTGCGACAACAACTACACATCCATCGCAGCGGAAAATACGCCGGACCAGACGCAACATTCAAACCTCCCCGTCCGTGTAACCATCGACACATCATTGCCTCGTTGTCGAGCTCTACAGAGCTCCATTCCAGCACAACACCACCTTCCTGCGCTGCGTCATCCTCACATCATCACCCCCTCAACCCCCTCATCCTCAACGAAGTCAACGAAGTCAACGGCATAACCGAGCTATCTTGGTCCAACCATTATCATTATCGGCTCGTGAAGAAGCGCTCTTCCCTGACCCCCGCTAAACTCGGACACGAATCATACAAGCCAATCATCCTCAATACCATCTACCACAACAAGATTGAACTCCAATAAACAACGCGCAAGAGAAGAGATAGAAAGAAACAAAAGAAAATAGGCCCAATCACCACCACCATGTCCGCCCCCGGCCCCTCCTCCATCCCAACCTCCGCCGACCCTCGCACCCGTCGTCCCACCAAGAAACGCGCCCTCTCACCCACATCCGCCCACGCCGCCTCCCTAGGCGCCCTCTTCGCCAAACCCGACCAAAACATCATCGTTCCCTCCTCCTTGTCCCTTCAGCAACCGAAGCGCCCGCGACACCTCCCCCCCGAAATTGTCTCCAACGTCCCCGGATCCAGCGCCGGTGCCGGCTCCGGCGACTTCCATCTATACAAGGCCTCCCGACGGCGCGAATATGAGCGTCTGCGAGAAATGGATGAGGAGCTGAAGCAGAGTCAGGAGCAGGTGAAGTTTGAAAAGAGTAGGGCGGAGAAGCTCAAGAGGGATGAGGAGCGGACGAAGAAGAATAGGGAGAAGAGGGAGAAGATGAAGACGAGGAAGGCAAAGGGGAAGACTGGGGGTGGTGAGGCTACGAGTGGGGTGAACGGGTGTCAAGGATCGAGTCATGAAGGGGATGTTGGCGCTGGTGGTGATGGTGGTGATGGTGGCAGTATGAGTAATGGGCAGGGACGTCGTGAGCCCAGACAGGATGCGGAGCAGGTGTCTGTGGCGGCACCGGCAGTTGGTCTTGTCATTCACGACGATGACTGAGCCATTTTGGCCATTCACGTCCCTTGTTTAAAAGGCACCGGGAAAAGGCTCGGCATGAGCACGGCGTTGTTGTACATTTTAGATACCCTCTGGGCTGAAGGAGGCGCTGCTCTCTACAGAGCCAACCTACTGACCCCTCCATTGAACTTGGAGTACTTGATATTCTATATCTCCCTTGATTTCTCCATCTTTGCATAGGTAGCCACGAGCAATACTCTGTGCCGCATTCATTATCTTTCTTTCAACTTTTTTTTCATCTCTTGCCCTTTTCGTCCGGCTTCAGCTGGTGGTGGTCATAGGGGTATATATATATCGTAGGTATGTCCGTGGTCATGCAACCGTAAAGGCAAAGACAAATAAATAAATAATGCTGTTGCCCTTCCTTTTCGTTCCATTCCACAAATGCACAAAGTCTCTTCGGATGTGCGACACTGTGCACGGCGTTTTCCTCCCTCCACCTCATACATATAAGTCTTCTAATTCATTACCTAAATTTAGTCGTCTCCCCCTCCCACACCAGGGGCACCACCTCCCATCTGCGCCTTCTTGGCACTGCAAATATCGTCGACTCTTAGTAACAAGCAGGCGGCCTATCATCATCACATCATGTCAGCTTGAAGCGCTCCTTGGCCCACGTTCACCCATCATCCTTTCTGGAACTCAATGATTCTTCACATACCTCAATGGCAGTCTTGAGACTCTGCAACTTGATCGCCTCGGGCTCCCAGACACCATACTCATTCATGTCCACAATGGCACCTGTGTCACCGTTGACACCCCACGAGCTCTGACCCTCGGCCTGCTTGGCGCGAAGGTCCGTGAGAACACGAACGGGGCTCTTTCCGGCATTCTGGACCAGCGTGCGGGGAATCACCTCCAATGCGTCGGCGACCGCTTTGTATGGCCACTGTTGAACGCCCTCGATCCCCTTGGCCAGTTGAGACAGACGAACCGAGACGGCCATCTCGGTGGCACCACCACCAGGCGACAATCGGGGGTGGAACATGACGTTACGTGCAACACCCATGGCATCCTGCAGGTTTCGCTCGATTTCGTTGAGAATGTCCTTGGAAGGACCGCGTAGAAGGACGGTGCAAGCCTTAGGATTCTTGCACTGCGTGAGGAAGGTGAAATACTCGTCGCCGATTTTTTCAATCTCAAACAGACCGCATTGAGTGCCAACATCCGAGTCTTGGAGGTCGTCCACCCGGTTTACGATAGTGGCGCCAGTGGCGCGGGCTATTCTGTTGTTGTCTGTTTTGCGGACTCGTCGCAAAGCTGTGATGTTGGCCTTTATGAAGTAGTGCTGAGCCAAATCTGTATGGGAGGTAAGATAAGATAGAAAAGTTGGTCAGTATCAGGTAGCTAGGGCATATTCAAAGCAACATATCAAAACAAAGTAGGCGTTTTACGAACTCACCTGAAACGCCCTTCTCGGTGATGACAAGATCAGGCTTGACAGCGATGATAGCATCACACATAGCCTTGACCTGTTCCTCTTCAATCTGCAAGATTCGGTTCCAGTCCTCCTCCTTGGAAATCTCAATGTTGGTTTGGGACTCTCCCTTCTTGTACTCCAGAGGGCAGTCCAGGAGGACGATTCGGGGATTCTCAATGCGTCGGCGCATCTTGGGGTGCGTGATGTCCTTGTTGAGCATCAGACCGTCCAACACTTTGCTGTCTTCAATCTCGCCACCGGGCACCTTCTCGATACGAGCGTAGCGCTTGATGTCAACCTCGGTCTTGCCATTACCAGCTTCCCAGGTCACTGTTCGCACGGCTTTAAGGGCCAGGCTGCACATTTGATCCATCCACCGAGATACGAATTTGGTGCCGATGGACGACGAGATCAGTTGGTGCATAGCCTTGTCGTCGTCGATATTGATGGGCAGGGAGATTTCGTCGATGATCTTGATGGCGTCTTCGAGAGCGCGCTTGAAAGCAGAGATAATGACGACAGGGTGGATGTTGCGTTCGAGTTGCGGAAGAGCCTGAGCGAGAATCTCACCAGCTATCGAGAGGGAAGCAATGTTAGATGCGAAATGTGTTTCCAACCAACACGTGCTATCAGGTCTCGAGGGATCTTGTCTCAAATCACGTACCCAGAATAATGACAGTGGTGGTCCCGTCGCCAACTTCCTCGTCTTGTGTTCGACTGAGCTCGATCATGCTCTTGGCGGCAGGATGCGACACCTCAATCTCTCGCAAGATAGCATGGCCGTCATTGGTCAGGACGATACCGCCCATGGGATCGAGAAGCATCTTGAGCATGGCCTTGGGACCGAGACATGATCGGATAATGTCGGCGACACTACCGACAACATCATAGCAGATTCAGTATGGGATGTAACGAGGGCGTCGGGGTACTGGTTCAAGTTCACGTACGTCTTCGCGGCAGCAATGTTAGATAATTGAGCCTTTCGTCCGGTCTGTCTCTCACCGCTATTGGTGTCTTGAGGACGTCACCAGTCAGTATAATGTGCTTTACATGCATACGTAGCAAATATCTAGGCAAGCAATCGTCACACAATCGTCAGGCAAGGGGTCGGACTCACTCATAACCACCACGGGAGCTTGCATGTTGGGCAATTTTTTCGTTGGATTCGAAGGACGCTGCCAGAGAGAAGGGATACCAAAGGGCTGGAAGAGTGGCACCAACGACAAAGCAGCCCACGATTGTCGTAGAGAGATGCCGGATGGATAGTCGTGAATGCCGAGGCTGAGTGCGTGTGGGATGGAATGGAATTCGAGAAAGGCAGCAGCAAAGACGGGAGGTAGGAGGGGCTTCAGGCACACGCGCTACACCAGGAAATGCTGGCCACGAGAATGGAGTAGGGATTTTTTGGCGGGGAGGCCGCAGCCGTCGTTGAAGCGGTAGCTGATTGGCCAGCTAGCATTTCAGCGACCAGACGGAGATACGTACCTCCCACTTCCGCTTCCGGAGCTCAAGTTCTGCTCCAGTTTCAGCCAATCAGCGATGCGCGGCTCAACAGAAGCTCGTCGAACTTGGGAACGCAGCATCCACGATGTCACACGCGCAGGAATCTCGTGACCTTGCTGAGCCTTGCTTCACCCTTCTGTCCAAGTGTCGACATTCAACGTCCAGCATCGTAATCTGATTGCCTCGTGATGTGGACCATCGTTTCAAAACTCTCAGTCATCATGTAGGCTCTCAGCGAACACCGGCACCATCGGCAACATGCAGCCGCCTGCAAGAAGAGAGATCCGCAACCAGTGGACGCGTTGTGCGGAAGCAAGATGTGTCGCAGGAGCCATGTTGCTTCCTCATCGCGAAAGAGAGGGCCGACTATCCGTTTCTACTGAAATTACGTGAGGCGGGAAGGATTACAACACCCAGATCACTATTTGGAACATTGTAGAAGGCCGACCTAGATGCGCTGATGGCCCCCGGTGTCTTCACCATCATCACCTACATCCCCCTGTTCAACTGTTAAACACGGAAACGACCAAATATTTCGGTCGCGAATCTAGCGCGAAGTCAAAGGACAGACGGATGAGCCGTTGGTAAAGTCGCGACTCGTCATCCAAGGCCACGGTGGAAACAACATCGGCATTTCAGCGCCCAAGCCGACGCCTCGTAACGGCCCTCACACCGGCCCTTTATGCTCAGTATGAGTCTATGAGATTGACGTGGCCGTTATAGGTGTGACTCAGGAGAACATCCAAGCGCGAGCATTTTCTACCGGACAGTCTTTGCCCTATTGCCTGTTGAGATACGACATCTGTACGGAGAAATCGCCGTGATGCACGTGTTTTGCCCACTGTCATACACTTACTTACCTGGTAGGGTTGCATTGATCTGCCACATACTTCAAGCATAACTGCCAAAAGTGGCCGATGCTCACGTCGACTTTCGTCTCATTGCCTACTCATCTGTGCCGACGACATCGATATCTTCAGCTGCGTCAGTCTAGACGCGGGCTTTACTCTCATCCCTGATGACCGCGCCTTGAAAGGAAAAGACCCAAAGGCAACTACCACCGAGCTTGACAACAAATTCACTCATCTTGGCATTTTACTTGATTGGCCCAATCTCTCCTCTGCTGGCCATTACGATTAAAAGGGCTCTGATGACCCAATCTTCAACGGATCTGACAAGCAAAAAGGGAAGGCAAAAAAACTCTACCAGAGAAACTCTTCTGGCAAAAGCTCTGAATTTTCCTGTGACGGAACATTTTCAGTGCCAGACACACGGCAAGTCGCCCGTCCGACTCCGCTAAGTTGAAAGATGGTTCGATCTAAACTATTAGATCATATGTACATCATGTACATCGACGGCAGATCACCCCTAAGTTTCGTTGATGCAGCGACCTCTTTACAAGCAGCTCGCTCCCTTGAATCACAGAAGCAGAAAACCTGTGGCCCCTGGGACACGCTGCGCGAGTTGGATCTACACTTACTTCAGGCCATGTGGCTGTCGACTGGATTGTACACCCTGCCGGCAAGAATTTCGCCTTCGCAGATTTCTGATTTATCGCGCAACACATGGTAATGAACACGGAGAAGTGCCTGTCGAGGCGCATCACAGCATCGGCAAGATCGAGCGGTATCATGGCCCGCTGCGACGCGCATACGACATCCTCAATAGCAAGTCGGCAAAACTGCGAAGGCCCTGCCAGCATCGTGTACAATCCGGTCGGGTAGACCGAAGTTAGTATCGATCCAGCATTCGCGCAGCGTGTTTCAGATATCACAAGCTTTCTGCTTCTGGGGTTCAGGGAAGCCAGCTGCTTGGAAAAGAGGTCGCTGCATCAACGACATGTAGGACCGGTCTGCCATCCACATATGATGTCTACGATGATTTCTTAGTGGAAGGCAATATCAATGTCGTCGTTCAGCGAATGACTTGCCATGCATTGCATTCGGCACTGATGACCGTGCTTTTTGATCGTGGCGAAGGCTTCTTCATTCGCATATTTTCCGGTACTCTCAAGAACTTTGGCCACCGCAGCGACGCCGCAGGTTTTGAATTTGGACTCAGAGAGGTGGAAATCTGCGGTCTCCGCAACATCGATAGTCCATCAAGGGGGCCCCGAGAACTAGCAAATCTCTCATTTCCGAGCTTTACGCCCAGTTGGTCCTATCTGTTAAAAAGCAGGAAGGTCTTGGGCGAATGAGAATATGGGATCCGATTTCGCCAAAAGTGGTGGATACGCGCAAGATGCCTGAGCTCAAATCTAATGCATGGAGCTGCCTAGATGAACCTACACTAACCCCTTGTCGAACATGGGTACTTAGAAGTCCGACAATGCTGTGCGGTAATACATGGCCGCATCATGTTGCTCTTGAGTTGAATTCGTCAGAAACCGTGCGAGTCGCGAGGTGGCAAAAGCTATGTCTGGGCGTGTCGTGACGGCGACAACCAGGAGTGATCCGATCTTGCGTTGGTATTTTGTTTATCTGGGATGGTGATGATAATGAGGTAGTCGACGGTTCGAGTTCAACTGCGGCCTTGGGCGTATCGTGTCGCAGGTTAGTCTTGTCGGCCAAATGGTGAATTTTGTCTATATGCGCAGCCTGTGAGAGATGCAGTAGTCCTTGACTTCTTGCTGTAGATCTCTGATCACCTTCATTCCCAGGAACCATTGCAAATCAAATCGTCTCCGCCCGTCATGGTATATTTGTCTTTGAGGGGCTGTATCGCTTGGTTAACTTCATTAGCGTTATCTCTTCGGTAGGCGACTATCATATCGTCCACATAGAAAAAAATAATGATGATGAAGCTAACCAAGCAATACAGCTCCTCCAAAACAAATACACCATGACTGGCGGAGACAATTTGCAATGGTTTCTTGGAATAGAGGTGATCAGAGATCGACAGCAAGGACTGCTCAGTGCTGCGTCTCTCACAGGCTGCATATAGACAAGATTCACCGAATGACCGACAAGACTAACCTGCCACACGATACGCTCTGGTCCCCCTGCGGTCCTTGGTGTGCATCCGCTTGCCACGCTCTGTCGTGCTTTACCTTTACTCCGTACATAGGTACCTATCCACAGATCTTCGCGTACTGTACTGTCAGTTAAAGACCGAGGAGGAAGAACTTGGTGAGGAGGTCCCCTTGAATGATCCTGCACCGACCAAGCGGCCACATCTGATGTGTAGAATGGCACATGACCGTGTGAATCCCTCGGAAGCCTGGCCGTGACGTCCAGAAAAGGTTCGAGTCACGACTAAGATGGTCGGGTTTCAACGGTTTCAACGGCCAGCCTCTCATTGTCTCTTTGAGTCTTTGTTCCACAGTCCGGCGCGGATTCCCCGCTATGGATCACCAAAAGTACCGGAGCACAGCGCGCAGCGCAGACGTCTTCTTTCGTCCACCAAATCCATCTTCTCTCGAATGTGATTCGACAAAGATGACGTAGGTAGCTTGATACCTGGGTCCGTCTACGGAGTACATAGCCGTTCTCTATTGGCCATAAGCGAGGCCTAAGCTATACCCCACCTTTGATTCCCCTCCAAGCTTTGAGCTTCTTGCAATGTTTACTCGAGACTTCTTCTCTTTTCTCAGTCTCCGCATTACACAAGTTTGAAGTCTCAGATCTGATCACAAGCCATCATGGGTGTCACCAAGACAATCATCAAAGAAGGGAGCGGTGCTCAGCCTGTCAAGGGCAACACCGTCACCATCGAGTACACCGGCTGGCTTCACGACGCGGCCAAACCTGAAGGAAAGGGCGACAAGTACGTCAGTTGGTGTGGTCAATTGGCTACCTCTTATGAGCAATCCCATATGTCGTGCAGCTTGACTGACTATCGTTTTTTTTCACGTCACAGGTTTGATTCGTCTGTCGGCCGCGGCGACTTTGTCGTCAAGATTGGCGTCGGTCAGGTCATCAAGGGTATGTAAATGCCGAACGGCCCGCGATTCCTTTGCAATTGAAAATGGATCTCAAATCACAAGGGCGCTAACATGAAAACAAAGGTTGGGATGAGGGTGTCACACAGATGAAGGTCGGCGAGAAGGCCTCTCTTCACATCACTGCTGACTACGCATACGGTGCCCGGTAAGCCTCAAACTGATCGTCTGGCTTGTTGTCTGTACTAACAAAGCGCGCTGCAGCGGCTTCCCTGGCCATATTCCCCCCAACGCGGATCTCATCTTGTAAGTCGATAAGTCTGGCCGACACCAATCATCGTCGTCACTTTGTCCTAACATGCTCTTTAGCGAGGTTGAGTTGAAGAAGACTGCGTAGATGGGCGGAGCATCAACATTTGAAGATGCTGAGCAACGGGACTACGCGGTAAATGGAAATAGGCATCATCTTCAATAGATGTACTGACGAGGAACACATGTGCGCCTCATGTATCATATTTTGATCATATAAGCTAGCCTTTTTCTGATGTCCTTCTTTGGCCTGACGTACCGCGCGAAGTACGAGTTCTGGATGTGCCATACTTCACCATTTTATTCGTGACTAAACCTTGAGGAGTGACGAAGATCGCAGCGAATACCAAGACGGACACCACGCTTGATGAACACTGAACAGGCACAAATCAGATGGCCAATTGGGTACATACTCGCAAATTTATGGGCGATCTGTAACAGTCTCGATGGAACTTGTTTTCTTTCTTTTCATCTCTTCTTTTTTGCTCTGTTTATGGCCTTACCGACGACCGTACCAACCGATGCACGAGTTCGAGACATATCCCCACTACGTCGTACACGAGCCGATCTCGTCATTCTTCGTCGAGATCCTTGGGGACGATGGGGAGTGAATAGGTGATCTCCAAGCAATCTGGCTGAAGCATGAGTTTCCAGTCTGTGATGACAGGTGGTGCACCTGAGTTTTTTCGGATGGTGCAACTAACATTCTCATTCACAACATAAAGCTTGGGCTACCTAATGTCAATGTGTAAACTCTAAATGTATAATCGGCACTGTAAGAAGGAATTGCCCGAACGGTTCAAACTTCATGGACAGAAATCGTTTTTTCCGGCGCCTGCGTCAATACAGAAGTGAAAGCATTTCTTCAACTTCGTCACACCTCCATCGGAATTACACTGGTATAGAGTATTCCAATGCAGGCTCTTGGCACCGTTGTAGCCTATAAAGAAGCGTGTTAGCAGTTAAATCTAAGTGTTTGTCTATTGCCACTACTAAGAGACTGGACTAAGCGAGCTCCTTACCATAATCCTTGAGAGTAGAGCCACAGTATTGTAGACCAGGGACGCAGGCACCTGCTTGGGCCACAGGGCTAACAGCAGCCAGTGTAGTAATGACTATAGATAGAATCCTAACCATGGTGGATCTATTCGCAGACTGCATGCAGTAATCTTACTCTAAGTTCCCTTTAGTGCCTTGGTGTAGTAGAACTGTGGAAGTATAGACAGTTCGAGAAGGTCGGTAAGTATGAGGTAGATAGATCTGATCAATTGAGGAGCAGCACCAGTATCTTTATAGCCGAGTTCAAGTTTCACTGTTTCTCAGCTTGTCTGAGTCACAAGAATTACATGTGTCAACCTGTGTCCTCTTAGAGAAGTAGCATTGATGCTATCTCAGCCTATAGGCAAGTGCCAAGAGCATAAAAACTGTACTACTCACAGAGGTAGCATTATCGCATTGCGGCATCGGCTGTGGTAATTTTGTATGAATAAGCCGCTAAAGAACGTGAGAAGAATCGAAGATCGCAGAGAGCAGAAACTTCAGAACGTACAATCCGTTCAAAGACAAATAGGCACATGAGGTTATCAATGGCTCAATGTCAAGTGAGGAGCCCCTCACTGCCCTCACATGAGTCACATTGCTGACCGAGAGTCTAGAAAGGGGTCGCCGGTGAACTATCTGGGGATGAACTACCCCTCTCGAGCAGCGACTTGTTCTCGCCAAGGAATCGTACCGATTTCACAAATTTCATCGGTTGTTCACGATATGATGACGACGTCTTCTTGGATCTTCACCTCGCGTGGCTCTGCGATACTGTGTCTCAGATTAGCAAAATGTATCTACGTCTAGGTAGATCGTCAACAACTCTTCTGCGGCTCCACATAGTCGATCACATTTCATGCTCTGTCGAACGTTCCTGTGCGACCGCCGCCGCCGGCCGGTCTCACATTCCGGGAGACCTTCATCATTCATGGAACCATGATTTCTCCGTGGCACTGTCTAAGACCTTAGACGGCTACAATTATCGGTGTTAGAGCGGTTTCAACACTCACGTGTCAATCCTTGCGCCCGAATGCTACGTGCTCTTATGTACAAGTTACCAATAGTCTCAATGCTAACTTCTCTAGGAGGACTCAGACTGATGCAGCCTAACTCTGCCATCAATGCATCACGCATGTATAGGTTTCAGTATCCACTGTCCAGAGTCCCAGATCTGAGACCAAGCTGGACGCTTGGCTATAAAAAGGCTCTGGGTGCACCGTGCTGCCCCTTCGTTCAAGCATCTGTCTTCTGTATAGACAGTACAGTTGGGCTTCTCTACCTCTTCAGCTATCTATAGACTAAACTTGTACGACCTCTAAAATCACTACATCCAATCTCACCATGGTCAAGATTTTGTCCGTCTTTATGGCTACACTGGCTGCCATCAGCCCTGTAGCCCAGGCCGGCGGATGCACCCCCGGCCTTTACTACTGCGGTTCTACCCTCGTAAAATATGGTAAGTCAGTGACAGCTCCCCCGAGCCTGCTCCCCAGTGATGACAGTGAACACTGTCACACTGATGAGGCAAGGCGCAAGCCCAGCTCCTCATGAATATGTGCTTATAACTGACTTACTTATGTATTCTAGGCATTAAAAAGCCCACGGAAGTGGTAGCCAATTTTGTATACAATTGCCAGCCCGATGGAACCGTGAAATTTATTCATGAATGCAATTACTGTGTCGATAAAGGTGCTGGCAAGGAAAATATCTGCGCTGTTTGGGCTTGACTTCGTTTTCCGTAGTAGTAGTGCTCGAGGTATTTAAGGTTCCAGACAAGAAACAAAAACTTAACATGGAATTGGATAGCCCTTTCGAGGCTTTCTGTGTCCCCTGAAAGTTGAAACATGAGTCATGATAATTTTCGGATTCACTTCAATAGTTAACGTGAAACTGGGAAGGTTTCCAACCCGTGACCCCATGCATGCTTCGCGAAGAGCAGGGTGCAGCGACTCGCAAGTCTCCCGGGCCCCAACGACAGAAGACGCATTCGTCCCAGAGGCCGGATACTGTCTCATATGCTTCTTTTGTGTATTACCAACTGCAGTCTCACAGGTTAAGGTCTTGTCCAACAAAATTGGCATACACACATCAATGCACTGCTTGTCCCGAAAATGGGTCAATAGGGGTCGTACCATGCCACCGAGGACCGTTTTGGGCTGCTATTGGCTGAGTGCGAACCAGGAACCTGTATTGTGATGTCGCTCATTGCAAGTCATCGCATGTATTGCACGTGCGTACTTGTACAAATACCGTCAATCCTATTCTCTCTATTGTGAGTTGGCGTGAGTGCCAACATCATCATCTCATCTATGATCTAGCATCATACCATTCATCATATATGTCTAAGAAGGTCCTTGCATGAAAAGCAGGCATGGCCATTTCCCCAACTCCCAACACAATGCTGAAAAGGGCCTATCCAATCTCCAAAGTCTGTATATAAACGCCTAATTCCGACTTGGCGACGTTGGCGTTCGACTCGGATGAAGAGAAACCACAAAATAGGAAAAGAAGAAAACTTAATATAGCACAATCTTCGACTAGAGCAGCATAGAGTTGAATTAGACATGCTAGGGGACTTGATTTACAGAGAACCGCCCACTCGCATGGCACGTCTCCAACCTCGAAGTTTGAACCCGTGGTCCGTCGTAGTCCGTATGGAAATTTTATCACGCACGCCACAGCAAGGCACCACAGGAGCCATGTACGATGACATCGATCCAACAAGTTTGTCCGGGTTTGCGAGTACATTTGTTTCTTGCCATTTTGCGTAATTGAGTACGTTTAGATTGTGTAAATATGTGCATGTAGTGAATATGTTCAGGTTATGTGAATATGTCCGAATGAAATGAAGTCAAAAGGACGGCGAAGAACAGCGAATGAGGCACCGCAGTAGTCGTGGGTCAAAAATCGAGCAGTCAAATCGAATCAAGTCGCACTCAACTCGCTTAATCGGATTTCCTCCGTGGCGAATCACATCTCTCCCGGCGCAAACTGACCTCTTCGCGATGCCGAGGACCTGACCTGTCATCTTCGTGAGCTGATGAGTAACGCGATCGCGAAGGCGCTTCGCGAGAGTGTGGTACAGATGTCGGAGCGTCGTGTGTGATGAGCGTAGACACGGAATGTCTACTTGGTTCTCCCGCATATCTCTCCTGGCGTGGATATTCCACTTTGACGTCTCGAGTTGGCGTTCCGCCTTGTGGCGGTCGTGGCGGCCCCGGCGCTCGTTCGGAATCCTCCACGTTGTGATATGTTCCCGGTCTATACCACGAAACATCACTACTCTTTTGTCTCTTGTGACCGCCCCTTCGCGTAGGTGGAGGATTCGACAAGGTGGTCTGTATAAACGGCGGAGGTGATCGAAGTCGCTGCTCGCCAGGAGTTCCTGTTGATTGTGGCCCAGAAACTTTGCGTTTCCTACTTGCATCCCCTATATTATTGCAGGGACAGAAGTTATTGCCTCATGTTAGTAGTACTCTTTCACATCGAGTCTCGCATTCTCTCCATTCTAGACGAACCGGACGGGCTTCCCGGCCTGATGGATGTGCCACTCCCTGATTGTGCCGCCGGTGGTTGCCAATGATGAAAGTAGAGGCTAGGGCTCGAATCTTGCGCGTGCATATGAGACGGGTGGCTTCCGCTTCCATATGGTGGGCCAGCCATGGAGCTGCCGCCAGGCTGTCCGGCATACGGAGGCATGTTTGGTGCACCCACGGTGCGTCCAACAACTCCACTAACCGTCTGTCCTCGTGGTCTCGTCGGTGATGCGGGATACGAACTATACGCCCCGTGGCCCGGTGGAGGTGGCGGCTGATGACCTGGCCCGGAGGGGTACGGGCCTTGGGCCGGAGCATGACTCTCTCTCGGTTGGGCCTCCGGAGATCGTTGTCTCTGAGCTGGCAGCAGCTGCAAGGGCTGACTCTGCGGCGAAGAGGAAAGTTTCTGAGCCCAGTCCAGTGCTGCCTGCGGCAACCCGCCAGAAGCCATGCCGGCAAATACCAAGGGAATCATGGGGGGAGGAATTCCGCCCCGGATCGAGTCCCTTAGCATGTCTAATTCAACTCTTCGCCGCTCTAGTCGAAGACTCTCGCGCCTTGATTTCTCCTCTTCCTGTTTTGTCCTTTCTTCCTCTGCTCGGGTCTGTAGCCAGCTTTTCGTAGCTTCCTCGGCTCCATGCCAATTCTGAGGAGGCGGTGGTAGAGTTGACCACGGTTGGCCATAAACTACAGACAGCTCTTGACTTTGAGGATGATGGGCGAGTGGCGCGTGCTGTTGATGGTGGTGCTGCTGCTGGTGGTGGTGATGGTGCTGCTGATGCTGGTGCTGGTGCTGCATATGTTGCTCATGCTGCTGCTGGCGCTGCTGATGTTGCTGATGTTGCTCATTCGGCTGACGCTGCTGATGATGCTCATGCTGCTGGCGCTGCTGATGATGCTGATGTTGCTCATGCTGCTGACGCTGCTCATGCTGCTGACGTTGCTCATGTTGCTGACGCTGTTCATGCTGCTGACGTTGCTGTTGCTGTTGGTGTTGCTCATGCTGTTGACGCTGTTGGTGTTGCTGCTGCTGCTGCTGCTGCTGATGGCCGTGATGAGGCGGATGAGATGGTTGAGATGGGCGAGGCGTCGGCGGCGCGCCTGATGATGAAGCCTGTTGAGTAGGCAGAGCCATTGCTGCCGGGGGTGGCAGCCCGCGGTGAGGCGTCGACATAGTTTGACTGCTGCTAGCTGGACTATGACTGCGTGAAGAAGTCGTCGGATGAGGATTGTACGAAACCTCTGTCTGGCTCATAAGGGGGGGAGGACTGAGTCGTCGAAGGCGGAGCTGGCAAATCATGAACGAACCTATAGCCAAGCTGTACGTTGTTGGCTGCTTCACAGTAAGTATCATATTTTTATACGACGATTTAAGGTCCAGTGATGTACTGATATCATGTGCTAGAGCGCGAAACAGAGCTAAACCAGAAGCGAATGAAGTCAAAATTGCACGTATACTAATGGTGGAAAGAGACAACAGGGTGAAAAGAATGAACTGCAAGGGGAATTCTGGGATGAGAAGGCGGATATAGTATTCAACAGCAGTGTGGAACGCTGGATGGGTAGTAGGTACGGATCGAAAGACGTCATGTTCCTGAAGAACTTTGAACAAAACAAAAAGCGCTGAGGCAGAGTGGCATACATAGGTAGGTGGCAGAGCCCTGAATATATGAACAGGATGCGATACGAGTCGCAGCAAGCTGAATGAGGTGGTGTCCAAGGGTGGGCGTGGCGCGAAAGCTCAACGCGGAGGGAGAGGGAGGGAAAATGTGTGAGGTTGACAGACGGCGAGGCGGAGAGCCGCTGCCTCAAGAGTCTCTGAGGCAACCGACAGACAGAGAGCACGAAGTCTGTTGGCCGGTACCTTCTGGACGGTCGCTGGAGCGGTCTGTTCACACCACTGCGATTTTTGCATCGGGCGTCGATGAAGCGCAACGGAGGCGACAACAAGATCCCAAAAGGGAGCAACGGCGAGGCATTCGAAAGCCGGACAGCCGGGGCGGACGCCGTCGTGGAAGTGGAGAAGAGACCGAAGTCCTGGATGCCGTCGACGGGTGTGTGTACGAAAAGACCGAGAGCCAGAATGGCCTGATTAGGGAGGCAGTTGGCTCAGGCAGGGGGTGTGTCGGCAGCGGTCCGGGGCGTGTGAGACGAGGCTGGACAATTCGGACGACACCATTGAAGCAACCAGGACTGCAACCTCGAGACGAGCGACGACGAAAGAGGTGCCAACGACTTGCGCTGTCATGCGGAACAAGTAGCATCCCACCGTTTCCCACGACGGCCGGCGATGACGGTGTCAAGTTCCGCCCGAGCTGCACCCTGGGATGCCGCGCCAGACGTACATATTTACTGGGACTCGTGTACGTGTAAGTCGTGGCTGAAGGACTCAACGCGTGCGATGGGCGTCAAGATGATGTCGCGCGTGAGAAGGCGATGCAAACCCGGGCGAAACGCTCAAATGCTCGTATGTCAGCACGAAGCAGGGCATCGATACCTGCGCCTTGCCCAGGAGACATATGCCGGAGCAGGTACCCGGCGAAGAGCCAGGTCTTTGCCAAATTGCAGGACGTCGGCACGGATGACCAAAACGGAGTCGGACGTGACATGGCGGCGGCATGGGAGACGACATGGGGATAGGATGGAGATACATGTATGTAGATGGGATGTGGTTTAAAAAGGAAGGTCGAGAGGATTGGGCCAAAAGGACCGTTATCACCGTCAGTCGTTGGTGGAATATCCAGTGGCAGCATCCTCAGGCAGCATCCAGGATTCAGGCGCAAAAACAGCAGCAACAACAACGACAACAACGACAACGACAACAACGACAACAACAACAACAACAACAACAACAACAACAACAACAACAACAACGACAACAACAACAACAACGACAACAACGACGACGACGACGACAACAACAACAACAACAACAACAACAGAGTGACAGATTTAACACATTTTCATGGCACAAAATCACGACAAGTCAATGGCCGTTGAGCCTTGAGGAAGGACCGGCGCTTGTTAGCAATAGCGACGCTCAGGGAAGGAGCAGCTCAAGAAGCCGGCGCAAGTTCGGGCGTCCATGTTTCCTCCAGCAGTGCAGCGTAGCACTGATGAATGCACTGAATGCACGGATCCACCCACCAGGCTCCAGCGGCCAAGCTTCCATTGGCTGCGCCTTCCTCGAAGTCTTCACCTTGAACTGTAGAGCCATGGCCAATTCGCCATCGTGTCAATCACATCTGCTTCTCTCGCGACTCCGACTTTCAGTGATCCAGGCACGCGCGTTAGTATTTCGGTAGCTGCAATAGCCGCAATGGAACAGGTACGATAGTTTTTCATCATGGGAAGTTGACTGACTGTATTCTAAGCCTCTACTCCGTAATTCGTCCCGAGATACGGAAACCATTTGATGTTATCGTTGACTGATTCGGTTTGAGCAGCGGGCCAGGATCACGAGGCTTGAGCACATGTCATCTTCACGCAGCCATTTCGACAATAAGTCCAGCTCCGGCCAAAGACCGCGTAAGGTCCATTCTGGCAATTCCGCTCACCGATGTGGCAACAACCAAACAACCGCATGGTTCATGGTTCTGGATTCAGCGCGAGCTAGAGCTCCCGCATTTCCTGACTTGTCTCTGCCCAAACATGCCCTATCCCAGACAAGCATGCTTTAGCTCATTCCGTTGAACGTGATTGGGCCTTGGCCAGGACGTCGTGAGTCCTGTGTCTCATCGCATCGCGACGCGAGACAATATATCTTGGCAACCACTCATCGTTTCTGACTACGAATATTAGCTCGTCTGGACACTCCACGCCGAACCCATGCGTGAGTCTCTTCGACTCAACCTATGTAACTTCCAGTGCTCCAATACATTCGAAGTATTCACTGCATCTTGATGCGCTTGCCTGCGATCCCAGACTTGGGAAGACGCCGTACCTCTGCTTAGTGCTAGTCGATCGGCTCACTGTCCGAGGCTGCTTGTGAGACAGGTGCCAGTCATGCGGCCAGTCATTTTCAACCTGGCCTTGCCTCCTGTTTATTTAACGGCAGCTGGCAAATCTTTCAGCCATTGAGTGCCCCCTTCTCGGTTTCATCAAGTCTCAGCCTCTAGCAGCTCGCTCTTTTCTCTTGCATCCCTCATCACGCGGCGCAGATCGCCATTGAATACAAACCACCGGACGTCGCCATGAAATTTACCTAGGGCCTCGCTGCGTGGCCCCCCCGATTCACTAGGTGGCCCCCCCAATCGCCGGTACCGGCATATTCGTCATCAACACGTGACAATAGGTACCTATATCACTTTGCGCGAAGGCAGGGGGGGCCCTCTCAAATTGACGTGCACAAGGACGCGCAAAGTTACAAGTATCATGCTCCTGCAACTTCTTGC
>SRPX01000329.1:0-30053 GCA_018360215.1 Claviceps spartinae
GATCCATCTGGCCTTCTCAACGTGGTGGGATCGTGCTGCGTTTCCCACCAGATTCCAGATTGACGGAGTAGCCGGAAAGATACAAGGTTACACAGAAAATCTGGACAGACGGCTACATCCTGGAGGGTTATATTGGTAAACTTTCCATCATGCTCCAACTGTAATTCCACTGTTCCGTAACCTGTTATCCGTACTCGAGTATTTCCTGCCCAAACAAAATCTCGTTGTGTAGCCGGTCTGAAAAATCGTATTCGGCCAGGATTGTCGTCAATAGAGCTTCATCGCCGGTTCCCCACTGTGCCCGCTGTGACCAGCCGTGACATTGACTGTCTCCTGTGTTCTTTTTTTCCATCCTGTGTCCTCCTAAGTACAATAAATGTGCGTGTAACCCCGGTTATTCTCTGCTCCTTTTTACCGCCTAACCTTTAGGGTCTCTCAACACCCAACAATCTGACAATTACCTTCCGAACTGGGCAGCCTAGGCCAGCTCAGCTAGTGTATTTAATAATAATAATGACAATTACCTTCCCAGAAATTCCAAAAAGAAGTGGGGGCGGCCAAGAAAAAGTGGGGGGCGGTTGCATGTCTTCTTACCCTGGGAGTTGCAGTCTATCGTCCCTCTCTCGCGAACTCTACATCATACACGTGCCCTGCTCGCCAAGCAGATCAGCGGCGGTGATCCACGAACATGCGCAGGGGATGGGAGACTATTTTCGGACATAATATGTACCCGGGGCAACGAAGGGAGCAGTATGCATATAAGTATGTAGACAGTAGGCGGGAGCGCTCCGTCCCCTTGGGCAGGTAAACGGCAAACCCCTTTCCGAAACGGTTCTGCCACTAGGTACATAAGTTCCTCTGGAACATACATATGTATGTATGTAGGTACATATCTTGTCCGACCTTGCGGGCCCCTGTAAGACAAACCGCCCGCGAGTGAGACAGACAAACTTCATTTCTCTATCCCCTGCAATTTCTCTCTCGGAAGGACAGGGCAACGGCCGTCGCAAAAGATGAAGATGTCCAATCCAATCTTATGGTTCGTCACTCATTGTGCATATGTAGTATGTACTCTGTAATTCAGCAAATAAAATAATAAGAGTATAGGACCATCTGTGACAAGCCTTTTCAAGTTACATTGCCGTGACCTCGGCACGGATACAGATATATAAACCTCGTTGAGAATCTCCTAGGAGTGAAGCGCCGGGTCAGACGATCGCGAGGAATGTCAAATGATGTATGCAATGTGTAACGGGGAGATGGTGGGAGGCATTGAAGGGCCCTTCTATGAGCACATAAATAACTTGAGACCTTTCACTGGGAAATCTTGAAAAACTGCGGCATAAGCCCCCTTTTAAACTCCGTTGGCTGGACGGGAAGGAATAATGTGCGAGGGGTTTAAAACCAGTTCTATAATGCCGTTATAAGCGTACGTGCTGCTGCAGCCTGCAGTCTGCGTACCGTTCGTGGGTGAGGGGTTATATATTAGAGGGGATTAAATTCCGGAGTTCGGAGTCTACAGGATCGACGGATTCTCGGGCCGGGAAGAGCGCTTTGCCCGATGATACGCAGAATTCTCCCAATCGTTTACCTACCTACCTATTACTCTATATATTGTACGTACATACGTATAGAGCATCCCCTCCATTTTCATTTTCACTCTCACATGCAACAAGCGTATGTACTCCGGAGTCCGTAGGCTGTACGGACTCCGGACAGCCTACGGAGTAATACATACGTAAATTAATTAGTAACGTAATAGAAGTGTCTTTGATCCGTCCATCGCGCGCGCGACCCGGATCCAGCCGAACGTTCGCACCAGCGCCGGTTATGTCTTCCGAGATCGCGCCAACCACGTGTGATGACAAATTCAACGGTCTCGTAGCTTTCCTTGGAAGTTGGAGTCCTTCATTGGTCTAACCTCTCCCTGTCGCGCGATTGCCCCCACAAAGTTCCGTACTCCAGTCTCCGTAAAAATCAGAACAAAAACTTTTTGACAAGCTTTGTTGAACATTGTTTCAGGAACAGAGTATGTCCATACATACAGCCACTGTACATACATACCTATTGTGCATTACCGAGGTGTTATTTCCGGAAGGAAGGAATTGACTTTGTGGGATTTTGCCATGACGACTCACGAGAAGGAATCGCATACGGAGTAATGTCTGACGAGTGGAGCAAGCCGCTGGGATCTAATGAATTCGGGATTTTTTTTCCTCAGCCGGCGATTTTAGGTTCTTTTTCACGCCCTTTGCTTACGTCGCTGTATAACTTTCTCCCCCTGTTCTCTGCGGTTCGGCTTGTTCAATGACCCGGTGCGTTGAACGCGTGGCTTATTCGTGAATGCATGAGCACTCAGCCAGGTTGTATTGCCGCGAAAAGGTATATTCCGTACTGGGCATTTGAGGGTATTGTTGACGAAAGGGAATGTAGGAGGTACATACATTAGGTAGGTACCTGGTAGAGCAAAACTCACCGGCTTGCCACACACACTCCACTCCCTTTCAAAAAGGTTAACCACCCCTTGAGAGCCAAAAAAAAAAAAAAAAAAAAAAAAAAAAAAGAAGAAGGGAGGATCATCAACCGAAAAAAAAAAGTATGGCGTCGATCAAGGAGCTGCACCCAGCTGATCCCGCGAACAAGAATCTTTCCCACGAAGACACCTTGACACCGCGGCAAGGAAGTGATGATACCAGCAAATCAGAAAGACAAGATACCTCTCAGTCTCCGGCTCCGTCGAAAAAGCAGGCACAGACTCACCTTGTTCCTGCATCAACAGTGATCCATGTGCCGCCGTCGTCGCCACCACCACCCCCCGATGGTGGTTATGGCTGGGTCTGCACGGCATGCGTCTGCCTGATCAACGCACACACATGGGGCCTCAATTCAAGCTACGGCGTCTTCCTCGCCCATTACATCGCCAACGAGACCTTTCCAGGCGCATCACACCTCGACTACGCCTTTGTAGGCTCCCTGAGCGTCGGTTGCGCGCTGCTCGTCTCGCCCATCACGACAGTATGCGTACGAGAACTAGGCACCAAGCCGACCATGTTTGCGGGGGTCTTATTCGGAACGGCCAGTTTGATTTGCGCGAGCTTTGCGCACAAGATGTGGCATCTCTTTCTTACGCAGGGTGTCCTCTTTGGTGTTGGGATCGGATTCCTGTTTATTCCCTCTGTGGCCATCGTTCCGCAGTGGTTTACTACCAAGAGATCCCTGGCGAATGGCTTCGCCGTTTCCGGCGCTGGACTCGGGGGACTGCTGTATTCGTTTGCGGCGGCTGCCATGATCCGTAAGTTGGGCCTGGAGTGGACGTTTCGCATCTTGGGACTGCTGGCGTTTGTGGTCAATACGGTGTGTATTCTCCTCATTAAGGACCGCAATAAGACGATTGGATCGAGCCAGTTGGCCTTTGATACCACGTTGCTCAAGAGGCCCGAGTTTTTGTTGTTGCTTGGCTTTGGCTGGTTTAGCATGCTTGGCTACGTGGTGCTCAATTTCAGCCTGGCAAACTATGCGAATGAGATTGGTCTCGGGGCCTCGGAAGCGGCTCTTATCAATGCTTTCTTTAGTCTGGGTCAGGGGGTAGGCCGTCCGTTGATTGGATTCTTTAGCGACCGGACGGGCCGTATCAATATGTCCGGATCTATGACCTTGCTGTGCGGCCTCTTCGTCCTGGTGGTATGGATCAACGCAAAGGTGTATGGCGTGCTCGTCTTCTTTGCCTTTATTTGCGGAACAGTCGCGGGTACGTTCTGGGCTACCATCGGACCGGTAGTGGCCGAGGTCGTGGGACTTCGAAATGTCGCGTCGGGACTGTCCCTCGTGTGGCTCACTATTGCGATACCTTCTCTTTTCAGCGAGCCCATTGCGCTTCAGATTGTTCAGGGCACGGGAAGCTATCTGGGCACCCAGCTGTTTACGGGCCTCATGTACATCGCGGCCGCTACTTGCATGATTGCGGTCCGGGGGTGGAAGATGGGTGAAATGGACGAGATTGCGCGGGTGCTCAACGAGTTTCCCGAGAATATCGACCGCGTCAAGGTCGAGAATAACGAGGAGCTGATTCGCACGGGTAGAGAGGCGGGAAGAAGAAGGATGTTCACTGATTGCTGCCGACTTGGCAAGGCTTAACTCTTCGAGGCTTGTGTTTGCTTGTTATCCGGGATTCCGAGGATGTGTACATAATTTAGGTTTGCCACGCAAAATGGAGGTCAAATATGCAGCCGATTGGATGCTAGATAGTGATGCAGAACGCAAATACAGAAGACAGGACAACACTTAAACTGTGTGCGAGAAAGCGCAACACATCGGGCGAGACTATGGCGTAGACACCAATGTTGTCGAGATGGCAACGCGATATTGACAATACAAACAATACATGAATGAGATGAAGGGCAAAAAGATGGGCGTAGTTCGCCAGCTACTCTGTTATACCATATGCCCCCCAGTGATTCGCTGCTGGTGGGCAGGCGATACTTCTGTCGCGGCGTGAGGGCCAGCGATACTCTCTTATTCAAGGCGGGGTGGGCCGCAATTTCTTCGGGGCGGGGTAAACCGCACATTTCTTTTCATTTGGTTACCTCTGGATGCATTAGGGAGTCGGACTTGTAACCACATCAAGTCCGGTTTAGGGACACTACCCCCAGGCTATACAGCAACGAACAGAGTAGACTGGCTTACTAGCCATACATCCTGGCAACAGAGCCCTTTATATAGGGGTCTCATTACATATGCAGAAACCCCAACCGCCTCGAGTCTCGACCGGCGATATGTTGTCGCATCTGTCCCCTGCATCTGATTTCCATTCTCAACAGATCCCATGAAGCTTTGTGTGTAACGACATTTTTCTCATGTATGAAAGCATTTGCGCCCACGGCTGAAAATATACGAAGCGCATCTACAATGTTCTCGCCATGGATCGTGCCTCTGAGCCGGTCCCTGAGCAAGCCTTTGAGCCATTGCAAACATTTGGCTCTTCCGAAGACGCGATCGAGTCAGTTGGCATCGCCTCCCAGTACCAGGAACAAGACATTCCAATTTCTCTTGAAGCCGCAGATCGATTCTGGGGGTTCGACCGGACGTGGCTTTTGATCGGAGGTGATCTCCCTCTTGGACCGTACGATCCCTTAATCGTCAAGGGCAAGGGGAGGCCGAAAAGTAGTCTTGGTCTAGGCTCACGATCGCATCGGCGCGACCCCACGCTTCTTGACAGAGCTCTGAATCAGGAGCGCAATGAAGCATTGCAAAATTCTTCATCCGCGCCGTCATCATCAGTGCCACCGGCGCTTCAACCAGCGCCTTCAGTTCGGGACCGAAAGCGACGTCTTCCACATCCGGAGTTTGCTGTCCCAGATGCGCCTAACTCACTTTCCACGACCACGAATGCTTCGACCACAATCAAGGCTTTAGAGTGGCTCGACGTTCATGGGGAATCGGGATACGTATGAGGCTGGTACGCAGATGCCTCGCGCGTCCCAACGAATGGCGCCGCCGTTGGAGGACCAAGGGGCGTCATTCTCACTGGGAGACCCGAGAGACATCATCTTAGGAGATAGTGAGGGCTTGGCAATCGAAGTCGAGGATGACGTTACCAATGAAGAGGAAAATGAGGCTGACATTGCTGCATATACTCTGTAGACTGTAACTATCGGAGCTGTTGCAGCCAGAGCCGGATCCCACGCCGCAGCGTGTTCAGTTATGCGCTCGTTGTAAGTTCGAGCTGCTGAGATGTACTCTGGAGAGCGACGACGTCTTTGACGGTAAGTACGCGGGAGACGTCGTCGCAACGCCTGTGAGAAACGCATAACCACCTGTTCCGGCCCAAAAGGTCAAGTGACCAAGTTGCACGTCTGCAGCTTGATCAAGGTTATATAGTGCATTGTCACAGCTGCACAGACGGCAATGTACAGACCGTGACAACGCCGAGCTATGTAGTGACTTCACTTCGTTCACGCCGGCGCATATCTGTTTGGAGTCTGGACGGACAGCAATCTCAGAGTACATAATTTAGGTTTGCAAAATGGAGTCCAAATGTATGATGCAGCCGATTAGGTAGATACATGCACAAAATAGTGATGAAGAACGCAAATATAGACGACAGGAACAACACGGAAACTGTGTGCTGTCACGACCTGTACAGGCAGGGCGTGGCAACGCACTATATAACCTGGACCAAAGCTGCAGACGTGCAACTTGGTCACTTGACCTTTTGGGCCGGAACAGGTGGTTATGCGTTTCTCACAGGAAGCACAACAAACCAGGTGAGAAGACACACCAGAACTTGGCACACGCGACATCGACAATATGTATGTATCATGTGTGTAATCCATGGGATGATAAGCAAAAAGGAATGGGCGTAGTTCGCCAGCTACTCTGTTGTATTATACACCCCCCAGTGGTAAAGCTATTTCGCTGCGGATGTGCAGGCGAGCGTCGTGCGCAGCGTGAGCCAGCGCTATTCTGTCAAGCGAGGTGAATCGCGGTTTCTGCGTTGCGGGGTAAGCCGCTTGGTTTCTTCGGTTGGTTGGTAAACTATCGTTCATTAGGGAGTCGAACTTGCGACCACAACAAGTCCGATTTAGGGACACTACCCCCAGGCTATACAACACAACAGAGTAGACTGGCTTACTAGCCGTTCGATTTGGCAGCAGAAGCCCTTATATACAGAGCATCAAGGGGGCCGCCGTCTGGGCCCCACCCAACGCTGACGCAGAGTCGCGTCTCCAAACGCCGAACGGCATCGTCTCGCGTAGACTGTAGTCTGTACCCATCAGAGCTGTTGGAGCAAGACTCAAGAGCCGGATCCCGCGCCGCTGTGTGTTCCATTATGCGCCCGTTGTAAACTCGAGCCGCCGAGATGTGGCTCTTGGAGAGCGACGACGCCTTTGGCGGTGAGTACACGGGAGACATCGTCGGAACGCCAAGCTAATGATTTTGTCTAGGCCGGCGCATGTGGCTGCGGCCTGGCAAGACGTATCTATTTGGACGTACAGCATCTCAGGGTAAGTCGCGCATAGCGTTCTCATGTTATCTTCCGGACGCAATCACTCAGCTGACCGGTCGTTCATAGCTGTACAGCTGGCGATATCGCATTCTACCATCTCTCGAAAGCACCTGACCGTCGTTGTTGAGAGTGTTCAAGATGGCCATGCACATAACCTGACGGAACGGTCGAAACTCATCGTCGAGGACCTAGCCACCAAAATTGGCACAGTGGTCAACGGAACGAAGATAAGGGGCAGCAAGTACCTCTCCAATGGCGAGGATCTTGATGTGACCATGGGCAAATGCCCGAGCAAGTTCCGGTGAGCCTCCTAGTCCCTCGCCAAGTTCAAAAAGAGGAAATATGACGCCCGTGCTGACAAGGATTTTCAGGATCGTATGGTTCCCCGTCGTCTTCACATTTTCATTTACTCAAAAAGAACTCCAAGCCGACCCCCTCGCGAAGTTACGGCAACAATTCGAGCAGCTTGATATCAAGCTTTTAACCGATTACGACATACAACATACGACTCATGTGGTGGCACGAAAGCGCAACACGGCGAAAGGCTTGCAAGCTCTCATCAATGGGAAGTCTGTTGTGACGGAAACATTTTTGGATGCACTCATGCAAGCTACAGATATTGGTGCCGGTTCGGAACCGAGTGCGCTCGAGCAAGACTTTGAGCGAGCATGGCCGAATGCTCTCCAGCATTTGCCTCCTCGAGGTGGCGAACCTGTCCAACACCCGGACTCCATCTACGCCCCGGACACGGGCAGAAAGGACGTCTTCGACGGCTACACATTCATCTTTTACGACAACACCCAGTTCAGCAATCTGATGGCACCAATCACAAACGGCAGCGGAAAGGCTATCATGCGAGCCATCACACCCGAGGAGACGCCCATAGATGACTTTGTGCGCTACGTGAAACAAGAGGCGGGCGAGAAGGGCCTCGGCTCGTTCGAGGATGGAAGCGAAGGGAAAGGCGTTGTTGTCGTCAGGTACATCCCGGCCAAAGGAGAGCACATCAACTGGTATGCGGCTTTCGTCACTCAAGTCTCGTTGCGGTTGGACCATAGACCAATAGAGCAGAACGAGTTCTTGGAGGCCATCTTGATCAAAGATGCGAGCATATTGCGACGCCCATTGGAGGTGGAAACGCCATCAGGCAGCCAAGCAGTAGGCAGCAGCACTGCTGAGGTCTCGTCTACTCATGAACTTCATGAGCAAGCGCAGCCGACCGAGGGAGACCGGCCACAGAGAAAAGTGAAACGACCTATAAGAGGGCCAGTCAAGCGGCGCTTCGCCGGGTTTGATAACGATTCCGACATGGACGAATCTGACGTGCCCATGCCAGCCGTCTCTGCAACGCAAATACCAGCAGCGATGCGTGGTCAGGGCGAAAACGAGGAGGACGGCTTGTTTGTATCACAAGGGCAGGACGCGCCCGAAACACAACCCGACGTCGCTGCACAACGTAATGCCTCTTCGAGAAAAAGGCGCGCTCCTCTAGAAGATGACCTTATGGACGGCATGGCCCCCGCAGCAGCCATGTTTAAGCGACAGCGCTTAGAGCGAGGCGATCAATTCGCCTCACCTTCCCCGGAACCCGAGCCACAAGCTACTGTCAAGGCACCGACGAAGCGCCAAAAGGAGAAACTCGACGTCCTGGCCATGGCGAGCCGCCACCGCGAAGAAGCAGAAGCGCGCGCCCGCGCTGAGCAAGACGACTTGGCGAATCTCCCCGAGGATGTCGACCTAGCAGAGATCCGGCGCCTGCACATTGTAGAAGAGCTGGAAGTGCGCACAAAGGACAGTGGAGCACGAACACGAGAGCAGGACATGCAAGACGGGAGGTGGAACCCCCGATGGAACGGCATTCAGAACTTCAAGAAATTCCGCAGGAGAGGCCAAGAAATGGGTAGAGAACCTATCAGGACTATCGTGGCGCTGCAGGAAGTCAAGACTAAGGAATATGGGATTGGCGATAACTACTGGCTGGAAGACGAAAACGATGAGGATGAGGATGAGGGAGCTGGGGAGCGGAGGAGGCCTCGCAATAGTCTTCCGCAGCGGGGGCGTGATACTTCGCAAATGTCAGGCTTGTCGTCTGGGAGAGGGGGCTCGTCTCGGAAGAGCGCTGCGACGCAGATTGTTGCGTCGGTGGAGGATGACGAAGAGCAGCAGCAGGAGGAGGATCAGGATGTTGACATGGATGATGAGGATGAGGAGGAGCCTGCGATTGTGCCAGCTACTTTGCAGCAGAGCGCACGGCTAGGAGGCTCTACGAGGACGAGTCGTGGCACCAGTAGGGTTGCGGCGACGCCCTCGCAGACTATGTCTCCGATGTCGGCCTCGAGACAGACCCTGGGAAGACAGGACAAGAAACGGGGGCCGGAGGAGGAGGCGTCGTTGGGTCCGATGGCGAAGAGGCAGAGGCTAGCTCTGCAGGCTACGGAACTTGAGGACAGTGAGGAGGGGAGTGAGGATGAGTTGAAGTTTAAGTTTGGGAAGCGACGTTGACGTTGACGTTGACATTGGCGTGGGTGTATAGACGTGGCATGACGTATAAAGTTTTGGCACAGGGCATTTATAGGCGGGGATATAAGCTGTTGTTATACACAGGTCTCTCTTTGTCTATCATAGGGGTATCTCGTCGTGTCTAGTGAACGTCGGAAGAAAAACAAAGAAACAGGATACAGAACAGGTAAAATCCTCGCAAAGAAACCATACAGAAGATTTCAACAAGAATACTAGACACACAAAAAAATTTGAAAAACTTGGCTTGGTACATAATGTATGATAGATGACACGCCAAAAAAAAAAAACACAGCACGCAGTTGGCACAAAATTCCATCTAATCCATCTCATCCATCGCACTCCCCCCTCCCCCAACCGGCTCATCCACCAAAACCCCCACCAAACACGCCGCCAGCATAGTCTCATAATTCACCCACGGATGAACCTCCCCAAATAACTTGGTCCCATCCCGAGCAGCCCCCCGCATGAGCTCCGGTATCCCCCCCGGATGAAACGCCGCATAGGGCGTAACATTGTACACCCGCCCATTGAGAGCCATCCACGCGTCCTTTCCCCGACGACCAGTCTGATTCTTCAGCATAGAGGGCGTAACGCGGAGAAGGGATGGTGGAGGGGGCTGTATGCCGCGGAGATCGGCGTTGGGGCCTGAGATGCGGGCCCAGTCGAGGGGGGAGTGGCCCGGTTCGAGTGTGATTTTGCGGGAGGGCTTTGCAGGTTTGGAGGAGAGTGTAGGAGGGGGGGCGAGGGAGGAGGATGAGCGGGTGGGATTGTTGTTGGTGATGCCGCGGGGGGGGAGGGGCCCGCGGGCGCGTTGGGCGGAGTTGGGGGCCGGGAAGGGAGCGAGGGTTGGGGGAGGGCGGCGGTGTGGAAGGGGAGGCGGTGGCATCGTGGACGAGAGGCTGGATGTGGTCGCTGGTGGTTGATCGGTTGAAGCTGATAGAGAGAGGGTCGGCATGGTGGAAAAGGATGGCATTGCCGAGGCCTTTGGTGTGGTGGGTGTGGTCGGATCTTGGTCTTCGTCCGGGACATCTTGGACAGCGGACGGAGCTGGCGGAGGCGGAAGGGCTTCTATTTGCAGTGCGTAGGTCGGTGGTTTTGCCGAGTTTTTGGAAGAGACGCTGGCAAGCGTGTCGAGTCCCTTGTGCTCCTCTTGCTTTACTTTCTTCTCGTGCTCCTCTATATCATCCTGCTTCTCGTGGTTTCCCTGCTTTTCTTCCTCCTTCCGCCTCTCCCGCTTCTCCTTCGGCCGATCAATCTCTGGTATCGCCACAGAACCAGGAACAGAAGTCTTTTCCCCGCCGCGACTATTCGAGGCGGCCCGTCTTAGAGGCAACAGGCGCATCGCGAGCCAGGCCGGCGGCCGAACGAGCACGTACACGACGGACGCGACGAGAAAGGACATGGCGAGAAGGCCCATGATCGTACGAATAGGGTGTCACCGCGGCGACGCAGGCGTTTTCTTTTTTTCTCCGGCCGATGGGGAAACGTCAATGGCGCAAGAAGTGGCCGAGTTGGGGAAGAAGGCAAGACGGCGCAGAAGAGCAAATAAACAACGTTAAAATGGCGCTGGCGGGAGGAGGCCGAGAAAAAGCTTGTCGTCATTGGTCCTGTGTGATTGGCTGCGGCGGTCTATGAGCGCCACATGCATGATGCATGTGATAGACTGAGCCTCGTCCCCTCAAGGTAAGGCTGGCCGCTGAAAACCTGAAGGATGTATTGTGGCTTGCGACGTGGCCCTGCGACTTCGAGGCCTCATTACGATTAAACCTTACTGCCCAGTGCCAACTGGTCAAGCCACCGTGGAGCTTGCAGTTTGCAGCTTGCGTTTAGAAATGTAAGTACCTACTCGTAGCTACCGGTAGATGTGCAACGCAGCAGGCCTTTGTTTGGGCTCCCTGCGCTGCCCCTGCTCCTGTTGCCCCTGAGTGAGCTTAATAACTTATTATAATGTTGTTATTGGCATGTGGGATGTGGGCAGCTGATTGTTCAAAAGCCGGCAGGGACCGCACTTCATGCAGGCTGCAGGCTGCAGCTCGTGCTCTCGGAATGCGGGACGAGGCATCCACATATCCATATGCCTGCACTTTACCGTCGTCAAATTGTCCCGTCGAATTCCACCGTCGAGACTCGAGATGCGCCCTCTCGGCCTCAAACCCACGGTGACGGCCTGGGGCTCTCAGCGCGAACATCGATCCCTAGACCATCCCTCAGGGCTTTCTTCAGGGCCTCATCCAGTGCTGTCTCGTCGACGCAGTGCTGCAGCCATTGGCGTGTCCAGCACCCGCACCGCCCCCTCAACCGCCACATCCCGCATGCCTCCGCTCCACACACAACATCAACACCACAAACAGCACCACAGACCGCCTCACACGCATCTCCAACAACTACACCACGAGCAACACCGCAAACACCATGCCCCGTCTGCGAGCGCCCTGAACATGCCCGTCGCCGACAGGCCCCGACAGCCTCAGCTCAGTGCGGCGGCCGCCAAAGCCGTCCACCGCCCGCCCCTGACGCCCAAGATCGCCACCAAGGGGCCGCAAAGTCCTCTGCCTCTCGCCAAACGTCCGTCTTCCTCCACCCCTGTGCTTGTACCCGCCACCGTCTCCGTCACCCGAGAGGACTCTTGTACGACGACGCCGGCAAATGGGCTCGTCATCAACAGTGCTCCTCGCGCGGGTTCGCGACAGATGCGCGTCAACAGCGCTGGTTCCACCCCGAGCGGGAGCCCAAAGCCCGACAAGACAAGCGACGACGCGGACTTCAACCGCACCGGCTTGGCTGCTACGTCCAATGAGTCAAGCAAGTTCTTCTACGCCAGCGAGGTCAAGGTGGTCCAGCCCGCGCCGTCGCCTCGGCCGGTTTCCATGCCTCAAAAGCCCGCCAATACATTCTTGTACGCCAATGGAGCTACCGCAGACGGTGGCCGTAACAGTGGCCCGCCGTCCAGCTCGACGTCTATATCCACGACGAGCCAGAATCTGGAATCCGCCCCGGCATCATCAGCCAAGTTTTTCTTTGCCAACGGCGTGCCTGAAACGTCGTCGAGACCGGGTATTGGAGCCTCTGTTTCTGTTTCTGCGTCTGCGCTGCCATCGACGTCGAGATTAGCTCCTCCGCGGTCCATAGCAAGCAATTTACATGCCGGGCCTGGGGGTCCCACGCAAAGACCGACATCTCCCACGAAGCCAGCGGTGGCGGCATCCATGGCCCAGACCCTGAGGAGTAACGCCGCCTCACCGACATCGCCGAGACAGACATCCTTGATTTCATCTTCGACTTCGCTGCAACAGCAGGATCCCTCGTCATCATCCGCTGCGCCTAGGCGAAAAGTGAGCATCGACAGCGCATCACGGGTCATGGGCAGGCCTAAACGAACGGGTAGCCCGACTGCCATGGAGCCCTTGACGCTTGGCCGATTCGCACTATCGCCCAATATATCGGAATCGACACTACAATCTCCCCCTATAAGCCCCGGCTTGTCGAAGACCGGCATGACAATGGCATCCATCCTGCAAGCAGCAGAGGATTTAAAGGACGATGCGGACTCCAAAGATGGAGACGTGCAGTCTGAGCTTCATAGCCCAACGATAGCATCGTCAACACAATTACAAGACTCCGTAACTGAGCTGGTAGCCAATGCGCGGCGCGAACGTAAGGTCCAGGACTTGGAAATAACGAATGCCTCTCTCGAAGCCATCAACCGTACTCTGGAGAGACAGCTGCGGAAACAGACCGCTGAGCTGCGACGATACCGTCGCTTGTCGAGATCGGTTGCTCTAACTGCTTCGTCTAGTCGCGTTACTTCGATGGCGCTTAGTGAGCCGCCTACCGATGTGTCTGACGCGGAGGAGGGGGACGAAACAAAATTTGGAGAGGGAGGAGACGATGAGGATGAGGACAAGGACGAGGAAGAGGAAGAGGAGGATAATGATGATACGGATTCACCATACGGCTCAGACCATTCCAGTAACGTCAGCATGAGAACAGAGGATATTCTACTCCAAGGAGCCAAATTCGAGGCCCGCCGCCGACGAGACGAAAAACGACTGCAGCTGGACTTGACGAAACACCAGGAACTTCTCGTGGATAGCCAGAAGATGAATCAGAGCCTGAAGCGGTGTCTGGATTTTACGGAAGCGTTGATTAAAGAGGGTCAGAAGGCGCTTGAGTATAAGGTGCGGGTCTCGGATATCAAGCTGGGAGGGCGGATTTTAGCTCCTCCGGATGAAGATGAAGAAGATGTTTCCTTTATGGTTGATGAGGAGTCGAGAGAAGAGGAGAGGGGAGGAGAGGGCGACGCAGGGGAAGAAGATACGGTGCCGATGAGGATTGATGGTGCGGCAGGACTGGGGCCGCCGTGGGTGAAGGGCGGCCAGGATCGAGATAGTGGGATTGAGTTGCCGCCGGAGGGGAGCTAACATCGCGGAGGATGATGCGGACTACCTAACCAATGGAGGTTGGATATCGAAGCGGGACGACTGCGAAAGCCACAGGAATTGTGTTGCCGATGAAGAAATTTTATACTACGAAATGAGCGGGTAATGCTTACACTCAACAGACAACCCTGCCATCACCAACTCACTCACTCTATACTCTCTATATTCTTACTCTTCCACTCTCTACCACTCTTACGTTCTTACCCTCTTACATCCTTACACTCTCAGACTCTCAGACTCTTACTCTCTTACGTCCTCACCCTTTTCACATACCTCTACAGTCTCTCACACTCTCACACTCTCACACTCTCACACTCTCACACTCTCACACTCTCACACTCTCACACTCTCACACTCTCACACTCTCACACTCTCACACCCTCACACTCTCACACCCTCACACTCTCACACTCTCACACTCTCACACTCTCACACTATAATGTCTTTTCTCATTACTTTCGGTTCAACTCTATCAATACCCATTGCAAGCGCTAGGACGACGCAGCCGCAGCGAGCACATCTTTTATAAACGACACCGGTGTTTCCTATGTTTATTTCTTCCCTATGTCTATTCATTGCTTTTCGTTTTTCTTTTTCCTTTCATCACTTATGCTGTCATTCCCTTGTGCTGGTGTATGTAGCGCTCTTGTTATTTGTGTACACAGGATGGTTGATTTTCTCCCCATCTTTGTTTCCAAATGTACTTACCTAGATACCCTGATAAAAGTGTAGTGGATCGACAAAGAAGAGCCTGATTAATTCATGTGCCTTCTTCTTCCTCTTTCCCTCTTTTCCGTTGTAGACAAAGGCGCGCATGAATGAGTCTTCTTGGAGGACGCACGTGCACAAGTTACGTAGTATGTAGGGCGTACTGGAGGCTACATAATACAACGGACAAGGAGTTATTCTGTACGCGAAGAGAAGAATAGCAGGAAGTGTTCACGAGGATCACGATGAGTGTAGCTAGGTAGGAAGAAGGTACAAAAGAATCACGCTCACTCCAACATTAGACCCCGACGAGGGGAAACGAGAACTCCATTCTACGGACATTACACCTGGTCTAAGCCCTGAGGTTGCATATCTATCTTTTACCTACTGCTACTTATTAGCTTGGCAAGTGTACCCCCTTGACAAGCACGGCCTATAACAAGTACAGCTTATACGAGCATGGTTCGCTACGAACACAGGCTGTGTACAATGGCAACAACCTGTGAATCTAACTTCGATCTATCTCGTCGCTGGGGTCACACGGCATATTGTGTGGATATATCGAGCATGTAATAAGTCGCGACTCGCCAGACAACTGGCCCATCTCTTCTTCGTGACACCAGTACACTACATCCAACCCCGCGGCCACGTGGAAACACTGTCATGACGTACATATTAAACCCCGATGGCTAGTTAAGAAGTAAATAATATAACTCAATAAAAAAAATCTATACGCTGTGTTTTAGAGACCCCTCTACCTTCAATCCGTCCTTTGCTTCCTCTCCACGCCAATCCTCCCACGCCCACGGAACTTAGGTTCAAGAAACCCGGCACAGGTTGCCTCTGCTGACGCGCTGTGCGTGCCACGATCAGTCTTGGCACTCGATATGAGACAAGTCCAATGTTCGATCCACGAAAGCCCATGCATTAACGCGCCTTTCGTATAATGTAAGAATGCACCACTTGGCACCCATCATCACCCATGCTACTCTCTGCGTTGCTTGCTGTATCGACATCATGTCTTTGGCACATTAGGCACAGCATTAGCAACCCCCTCCGCATGGCGGTGATGTTTCTCCTTCCTATCCTTTCGCTTCTTATCCTCATCCTTGTCCTTCTTAATGGCTGCTTCAGCAACGAGTTGTTCGAAGACGAGGTAATCGCCTTCTTCTTCAGGCGTACGTTGGGCCTAGATTTCAGGGGAGGGTGTTAGTTTCAGCCCTAGGTAGGGTGCGAGAAGCGTGTACGGCTTCTAGAAACGAGAGTCGGGGCGGGGGAAGGTTACCTTGACGAGAATGTCACCAATAAGAACCAGCGCCTGCGCACGCTCCAACCTCTTCTGCAGGGAAACCTTCTTATCATACAACACAGAGTCACAGACTTCGCGCAAAACGCTCTGAATTTCAAATTTGCTGCCCCTCCACGCTGCTGTGAGGATCTTGCCCGTCACGCGGCGCTCATATTCTACGCGCTTCTCGTCAGTCCAGTCATCGCCGCCCTTGGCTTCCATCTTGGCCATGTCCTCGACGGTTTGCTGCGCGTCGAGAGCACTACTGATTGTATTCCATGTCTCTTTCACGAGGGTGCCCTTGTCCTTGAGACGGCTGAAGAAGCCGCCGATGCCGAGGAACTTTTGGCTTCGTAATAGGCCGGATGCTTTGGAGACGTAGGTCTGGCCAATTGCGTGGAGAATGTCGAGTCCAAAAGATTCCATCTTGAGGTTTTCGACCTCGAGGCGCATCTTTTCTTGAAAGGCCCTGGTGACGTCGTCGCCTTTGTCTGTTTCGGTCCAGACGCTGACGCGGTCTAGGAGCTTTTGTGTTAGAGTTTCGACTCGTTCTTTGCGGATGCGCGCCCGCTCGGCCTCGTAGGCGGCGAGCTGTTCGCGCTGTTCTTTCGTCAAGCCGCTCTTCTTCCTTTCCTTTTCCTTTTGGCCAACTTCCCCTTCCGTGGCAGAGGCGGCATCATCGTGGGCTTTGTCGGCGAGGGCCGGTCGTAGCGGGATCTGAGTGCGCTTGCGGGAGCTGGCGGATGGGGCGGGCGAGGTGGCGCGGGACCGGGGAGGTAGTGCCGGCCCATCTGCAGCAACAGCAGTGGCGGCGGCGTGAGGAACAGCAGGTGTGGCAGTCTTGTCTTCTTCAATCACGACGGCCGGTGTCGTCGGAGGGACAGATGCCGATGGTGCTCCGGCCGCACTCTCCTCCTCATTCAAGTCCTTCTTCTCGGTTTCCTTGGAGCCAGGCGCCCCAGTCTCCTGATACTCCGCCGCAGCAGCCGCGGCAGCAGCAGCCTCAGCCTCCTCACTTTCGGTCATGGTGATGTCCATAGTCGCAGTTAGGTCCTTCATGAGGCTGATCTGGCCAATCCAATCCGCGAAAGCCTCGCCTCCAAAGATGGATGTGAAGAACTCGGCCGGGTCCGCGAACCCTTCTTGGGGTTTCGCATGGTCCTTGCCAAACTTGTCATATGCTTTGCGGAGGTCGGTATCGGAGAGGACTTGGTAGGCTTCGCCGATGGTCTGAAACTTTTCGTGGGCGGTAGGATCGTTGGGGTTCTTGTCTGTCAAAACACACTTGTTTAGCCGCGCGTCAAACCCAGAAGAAACGGGAGTGCAAGACTTGGGGGTTGAGAGTCGCATAAAGCGGAAGAAGCGCACCGGGATGGTGGAGAATGGCCATCTTGCGATAGGCCTTTTTGATCTCGAGCCCAGTCGCGGTGGGCTGCACCCCCAGGGCATCGTAGTATGCGGTGTCGACAACCATGGTGGGCGAGCCGTACGGGTTGACCAAGGTGTATGATGGCAATAATGGAGACGAGATCGGGAGTCGCGCGTACGACGGCGTTGGTGGACAGGAAAGAAGAAGCGAAGAAGCAAAGGCCGACGGCACGCTGGGAATGGGATTACGAGGCCGCGTGAGTCGTGACTCGTGAGGGGCATAAGATGAGACGAAGACGGGCTTTGTGGACCCCCTCGCCCTGTGCTGCGGGAGTACCACGGGTTGCACTTGGATTTTTAGTCAGGAACTCAGGGCCAAGTTCCGGGCCTCAGGGTAAGTCGGCGTTTAGGCAGACTTCAGGGCTTATCTACAGAGTCCAGACTACAACCCCTTGGCAAAATAACCTCACATTCACGCGCCAAAAAGTGGTTGGGAATGTGACTTCTTTTTACGCCCCCCACTGAGTATTCAGGGACTCCGGGCCAGTCAGCCTCCAGGCCGTTGCACATGTGCCCCTATCCACGGTCCAACGCCCAACACGTGTCTTGTCCTCTTCAGAAAGGACTGGAATGGATGCTTTGGGCTACAAATCTACAATTGTCACTTGTGTCGAGTCGTATACGGTATCAGCTGGGCGGTATTGGCTGTTGCGGAATCCGGGGGTGGCTGCCCGTGGCTTGCTGGTTCTAGAATCTACACTGCTACAGTCTTTAGATGGCTTCGCTGGCCGTGCGGCGGCGCAGAGTCACAGGCACTGGACTGTCAACTGACGGCTGACTCTGCGTTGCCAAGTTTAAAAAGAAGCTCAAGTCGCTATCGAATCTGTCTCTCTCCATCTTCATCTGCGTCGTGTTCTGTGCTTCCTGTTGCACACGCCGCCATGTCGAGCGTCCCTTCGATTGTCTCAGTTGCCACGAGGGCCGCTTCATCGGTCGCTTCCGCCTCTGCTTCCGCCTCGGCTTCCTCCGCCCCGGTACATGAGCAGGGGGGCGTCATCGATGGCCTAAACCCGTCCAAATACGACGCCAGCAACCCCATCATCTTGTTCATCATACAGGTAGATAACCGTATTGCATTGTATTGAATCTTGATGTCTGATTCAGTCTCGAGTCTCGAGTCTCGAGTCTCTCGCTGATGCGTTGTTGCTTTCTCCCTCGGAAAGGCTGGCCTCATCATCATAGTATGTCACCTTCTCCACTGGCCGCTTGCCAAGATCCGCCAGCCACGCGTCATCGCCGAAGTCGTCGGGGGCATCATTCTTGGTCCGTCGGTCCTCGGGCGAATCCCGGGTTTCCAGGCCGCACTCTTCCCTGAAGCCTCGATTCCGAACCTCAACAACGTCGCCAACCTCGGTCTGGTCCTGTACTTGTTTCTCATCGGTCTCGAGACGGACGTTCGCTTCCTGGTCAGCAACTGGCGTATTGCCACTTCGGTCGCTGTTGCTGGACTGGCGCTTCCTTTCGGCATAGGCTGTGCTTTGGCTTATGGGGTTTATAATGCATTCCATAACGAGCCGGGCCTGAAGCCCATTGCCTTGAGCATTTACATGCTCTTCATTGGTATTGCAGTCGCCATCACAGTGAGTCAAAAGCTTGCCCGACGTTCTAAAGCAAAACTGTGCAGCTACTCATGAATTGACCTGTCGATAGGCCTTTCCAGTTTTGTGCCGCATCCTCACAGAGCTGAAGTTGCTTGATACAAGCGTGGGTGTGGTCACTCTATCGGCTGGTGTTGCAAACGATGTAGTCGGTAAGCTTTCCCGCGTGACAGCCGTCACTCAGCATGCTGCACTACATGACATTTCATTGCAGGCTAATAATCGTGAAGGCTGGATCTTGTTGGCCCTCTGCGTTGCTCTCGTCAACGCAGGCACCGGGCTTAACGCGCTCTGGATTTTGCTCGCCTCGTTTGGCTTCGTCCTTGTCTTGCTCTTTGCCGTACAGCCTGCACTGGGCTGGATCCTGCGTCGAAACGGGAGCATTGAAAACGGCCCATCGCAGAGCGTCATCTCCTTCATCCTTCTCGTTGCTCTCGCTGCCGCGTTCTTTACTGGTATCATTGGGATCCACCCCATCTTTGGTTCCTTCATGGCCGGCCTCATCATTCCTCGTGAGGAGCGGTTCAATATCCATGTAACCGAGAAATTGGAAGACTTGATAGGCGCGCTGTTCCTGCCACTCTACTTTACGCTGTCTGGCTTGAAGACCAATCTTGGGCTGCTGGATACTGGAGCCGCTTGGGGATATGTATTTGCCGTGACGTTTGCAGCTTTCTTCTCCAAGACGGTTGGTGCCTCCATGGCTGCGCGGTTCAGTGGAATGGTCTGGCGGGAATCACTCACCATTGGTGTGCTCATGAGCTGTAAAGGTCTTGTGGAGCTCATCGTTCTGGTAAGATCATAGATGAAGCCTCACAGCAGCTACCTAGTGGCACCTTAAGCACGAAACTAACTCTGTATCGACCACAGAACATTGGTTTGCAAGCCAGCATTCTAAGCACCCGCACATTTACCATCTTCGTCGTCATGGCCCTTTTGACCACCTTTGCGACCACGCCCATCGTTTCGGTTCTGTACCCGCCATGGTACCAAAAGAAGATTGCAGCCTGGAAACGCGGCGAGATCGACTGGGAAACCGGAGCCCTGATTTCCTCTCCATCCAGCACCGGCGATTCAAAAGGACCCCCCGAAGCCTTCGAGAGAGTGAACCGCTTGCTGGTCTACCTTCGACTCGACAACATGGCCTCTCTCCTACAGTTGCTCTGCATGTTTGGCGATCCCTGTTCATCGCAATCGTCAATCACTGCAAGTGCAGCGACGGACGACCCATCCGATAAGACCGCCGGCGTCACCATCACGACCCAGTCCCGCCACAAAGCAGTCTGGGCTCACGGAATCCGCTTACTGCAACTCACCGACCGCGATTCTTCCGTCATGACTGTCGCCCAAGTCGACGACTACACCCGCCACGACCCCGTCGTCAAAACCTTCCGAACAGTCGGCCAGCTCCATAACCTCGCAGCATCTGGCGAAGTAGCCATCATGCCCGAGAGCCGCTACGCCGAAGCCCTAGCCATGAAATTCTCCGCCATGTCCTCCGATCTTCTGCTTCTCCCCTGGACTGAATCCGGCTCCATGGGCGATGACGCCCTCATCCTATCTTCCTCCACTACAGCTACCTCTACCACCGTTGACGACAAAATCGGCTCCTCCTACGGCACGTTTGTCAAATCCGTCCTCGACTCACCAGACATGAACGTCGCGGTCTTCTTCTCCCTCACAGGATCTCCTTCATCAGACAGCAAAGGCAAGGTCAATGAACGTGCTGCTAATCTCATGACCGCCTATTCCTTTGGTGGCTCCGTCAAGGAAGATATCCCTATTGCGCCACTACCTAACAGACCTTACCATATTTTCCTGGTATACTTTGGGGATAACGACGATGATAAGCTGGCGCTGCGCCTTGTTTTGCAGCTTTGCGAGAAGTGTAAAGCTACTGCTACGATTCTGCGTGCGAGACGAGCGTCCGTTCCGCGGGAGACGGCTTCATCTTCTGCTACTGCTACTGCTGCTACTGATGAGAATGAGAATGAGACTGTGGATGGAAACGTCGATGTGTTTGATCGTGCTTTTGCGCAATTATCCGAGAATATGGCACGGCGTGTCAAGTTTGAAACTGCCGTTGGGGTGTCCACCATGGAGGACTTGCTACAGCATGCTCTATCGGAAACGAACTCTGATGCTCCAGAGAATATGCAGGGGCCAAAGTTGGTGGTTGTGGGAAGAATGGACGGCGGAGCGGTTCTAGATGAGGAAAAGGGGATGTATAAGGTGAGAGAGGAGTTGCAGGTTTGTTTGGGAAGTTTGGCGGGAAGTTTTGTGGCGGGTGGGGTGAGGGCCGATGTGTTGGTTGTGCAGGCTAAGAGTGTTCGTTGATGAGGTCGGGATCATGAACTCCCGGGTTATGATGATGATGATGACGATGATGTCAGATGATGGTCATGAAGTTTTTGAGCGAGATTTGTCGACTGATCACGCCCGCAAGGCATTTGGTGTCTTTCAGGATTTTTGTTTGCAGTCATTGATCTTGTCCATGAAATTCAATGTTTCAAGTCAGCCAGAATCTAGTTGCATGTGCATGCAAAGGTCCTTCAGTTGATTCCTGAAGTATGCTTGCAAGTTGCCACGCAGTTGTCATTTTCTTTGGGCGTACTACAGGCCTAGCTTTTTGCAGACTTAGTTTTTCGACGTCCGACATTGCTCAAGACTCGACAACTTTTCGAGGTTGAGGAAAACATTTATATAATGTTCCAGTGCAGATCGGCTACCATAGCCTGTGATTCCGGGAAGCCATCTCAATTTTCAAAGCAGCTTCAAAGTCCGTGGCAACGATCTCGATTCAGGTCTTCGTATTCGGGCCTCTTGTTAAACGCTGCGCAATTTCCTGGAAAAGACCACCCACGGGCCACGTATATATAGGATTCTGTGCCCTCACGAGCTTAACTTCGTCGACTGCCCACAACGTCAAAAATAAAGCTGCAGAACACTCCGAACGACGGATGCCGCCCCCATGAAGAAGAAGAGGGCAGACGCACCCGCCAAGCGAGCAAGAAGCTCAGCGAAGAGCCCGAAAGAGAGGCTACTTAGTAGTACCTACCGCCACTAACGACGATTTCCAAAAAGACAATCTATTTCACGGCACTTTCGCAGACGAGGAGCCCAACGTAGTTTCATCGTCTATAGAACAAGCATACGACTCTCTGGTAGTTGAGTCCTCCCTGCTTCCCGACCAATCACCATACGACTTCAATTTCTTGCGAGCGGCAAAGCCCGTGAGTGTGAAGTTTTTGCCTGTCTCGGGTAGGTATCTATGAGCGTTCGTCGCGATCGCGAACGCGGACGCGTTGTTCTTGACGGCCTTGAGCGTGGCGAATTTCAGCCATCGAAACGGTAGACCTGGGCACACTGGGGGATGGCCTCTTGGTCTACCGTGGTCCTTCTACCATCTCGCTCATAGACAGAACCGACGGAGGTACAAAAGCGAAAGTCCGATAATTTCTTCAGAGCTGTAAGGCACAGATCTCATGGAAAATTCACGAACAACGGAGAAAACGGATTTGTTGAACTTGGACCGAGAAATTATTATAGTGGACCGACAGATTTCATGTACTCGTGGGTGAAACGTTTGAAAAAAGTAACATACCCTGCAGGCTGCAAGAAGAATCCACCGATCTCTGGCAAGATTCAGTTCGAACTTCGAAGGCAAGGCACTGCGATAATTCCCAAAGAGGAAGGCCAACGGAATCGTGGGAAAAAAACCAATCATATAGCGAGCGCTGCAAGTTTTACCTATTCAATATTTCTCCATTTTGAACAGCGTTAATTTCGCAGTGGTTTCAAAAGTGCTTCGCGGTGGTTTCGCTTTTCGACTTCACATGGTCTAGTGTCATGTACCTTGCAATATAAGTGACATGTTATTGACGTGTTTTATTTACGGAGTAGGTACATACCTATCTACTAACGTTAAGACGTGTTTACGTACTTCTTATTATGTGTCTATCTTCATCTATGGCGTCATAGCCAATCCTTCAACGGACTAGACGACTTACTCCGTATTCCCGCCTAAGCGACAGCCAAAACACCACGAAATATTCCCACATCACTCATCGCTGATGGCCCCTGGCCTGATATCTTGTTCAATACATGAAAAAAAAGACAACGCATGCAAACTAAAATCAACCCGAATCTGAATCATGAATACCTGAGGTTCCTTTTTTTCCCCTCTTGTTTCCTCATTAATTTTCTCCTTCGTGCCCAACCCTCTCTAAGCAGAGTCGGACTCGTTTCTACTCGGTGTGGCTGTGTCGGCGCCATTCGAAACCCGCCTCTGATACGAGACGGTATAGTCGTCCTCGCCACACAGCTCCTCAAGAGTCTTGCGCTTCGTCTCTGGGATGAACAGCGTCGTCACGCATCCCAGCAACATGATGAAGGCGTAAATCTTCAAGACGTTGTCCATCCAGGGATTAGGATCTTTCTTCGTAGCGCCTTTAGTACGGAGGGTAGAGATGGCGCCCTGGCCGATGATGGATCCGATTTTGCCTGCTGCGGCGGAGATGCCGTGGGAGGTGGATCGATATCGGGTGGGAAAGACTTCACCGGGGACGATGAAGGTAGTGGTATTGGGGCCTAAGAGGGACAAGTCTGTTAGAAGGGGGTTATATAAGCAGTGGAATTTTCTGACGCACCAAAATTGAAGAAGAACTGGGCTAGGACGTAAATGGCCAGCAAGCCGTTCTGGCCGAGTTGATGATAGGCGAAGCCCATGACCATGAAGAGAACCCATAAGATAGCGAAGCCTCCCATTTGTATGGGCCAGCGACCAAGGGTGTCGATGGTGGCGACAGACACCCAGTAGCCGGGGACGGCACCGGCCAAGACGATGATCAAATTGCCCACGGCGGTGTTGTACAAAAGCTGGTAGACGCTGGTGACGGAATTGGCATTTGTGCTGTAGCCAATAGCTTCGAGAATGACGGCGTTGTTCAATGAGAGACCGTAAAAGGCTACGTCGAGACAAAACCATGATCCAGCCGTGCCGAAGAGGAGCAAGAAGTTCTTGGGCTTCACATAGTGTTTACCAAAGTCCTTCCAACTGGCTTTGGGCACTTCGAGAGTCTCCTCCTTGGAGCCTTGGGCAACGACGGCGCGAGCCACGGCATCGGCATCTTTCGGGTTCCTTCCGCTAATATAAGCCTTGACGTCGTCCTGGGCCTTTTCGATGTCGCGAGCCACATCAAACGTGTACCGAGGCGTCTCGGGGATAGTTAAGCGGACTGGTATGTTCAGTTAGTCGATCAGTTCAGACGGGCGTTACGATTCATGACGATATCAGAACGTTCAACGGTCTCTTGAGTCTTGACTCTTCCAAAAGACTACAGGGGAAAACGAACAGTAAAGAGCCAGACACGCGGGCACAGCGCCAAAGCCGATGAGAGTACGCCACATCTTATCAACGGAAACCTGACAGTCGCCATCGCACCTGGCCACATCCCGGGCCCCGGAGAGTGAGTCCTTGAACCCGAGGGTGACGAAGAGCATGACCAAGGCAGCACATAGCTGGCCCAGGCCCTGCATGGCAAAGACAGCGGCCATCATGGCACCTCTCCATCGGGTGGTGGCAAATCTAAACGTCGAGAAGGTCAGTGTCCGCCAATCAACCGGCACAGGAAACTTTGGAACAGTCTAGTGGATAGCATTCAAACTCACTCGGAGGTAATGATGGAAGAAAGAGGATAATCGCCACCGATTCCAATACCCATGATGACACGCCAGAATATGATGAGACCGATAATGTCGCAAGCAGGAGAGCCACTGGTGAGTGACTGTCCAATGGTAGCAAAAATGATGACGATGAGTTCGAGACCGTACATCTTCTTGCGGCCTACCATATCTGCCAGGAAACCAAAGCCGAGCTGGCCTACGACAGTCCCGGCCGAGGTGGCCAATTTGATGGCATTGTCTGAGTTGGTGGGCATCTTACCCACACCGGGATAATAGACGATGCCCAGCATGAGCGTCAAGAGGGAGGCCGTGAAAATGTCGTAGGAATCAGTGAAGAAGCCGACACCAGCCACGACACAGGCACGGACATGGTACCAGCCAAAGGGGGCCTTGTCGACCTCGGCGAGAGCTAGACGACGACGCTCATTGAGGTCGGCAACGTGCAAGAAGTCGTTGTGAAAGTTGTGATAGGCGCTGTTGCCTCCAGCCGTGTGCGAGGCCGCCCCAGGTGGTTGGGCAATGTTTCCGGTCATGACGTCGCTCTCTGTAAGGAAATCTTGGCTGCCAACAAGAGAACAATAGGACAAGACGACTTGGAAGTTGGGGAAGACAAGACCAGTATGGGAGGGCAGAAGGGGGTAGTTAAGAGGAATGGGCGGTCCGGGACTCCGAGAACACAGGCACTTGATATATCATATGTCGTTCTCAGCCTAGGTCTGGTGGTTGAGCTGGTTCTGCGACAAAGCTTAATTATACATACTCCGTAGATTGAGAGGATGCTGTTCAATATCCACCTCGGTGCTCGCCCCATCCACGAGGGTACACATGCTCAAGTAGGCCGATGAGAAGGCGACATGGTTCACAATGTCAGACGATCCTGGTGGTTGAATGCGCGGCGACTTTTTCATGGCTGCCCACGGCGCTTATGGACCCACGAGATATTTCTAAAATCCGATAATCTATCGACCCTTGGACGGAACCAGGGTAGCACATAGGTACGCCTGGAGAAAAAAAAAATACCAGACTGGGATGCGTGTGTCTCTGGCGTCGACCATCGCGCGAAGTTGTCGAGATCGACTTCATGACGAGAACGGCTATGTCTTACACGGTCCGGCCAATCAAAGAAGAGGCCCACGGCACGTTTGCGCCACTTGGCCGCCGGGGGTTTGGTGAGATCTTAGAATGACAACGAAAACATTAGGTAGCGAGCAAAGGGGGCTATTTCGGTGAAATCGCAGGTGCTCGTCGCGCGCACGGTCTGGGTAGGTATATGAGTACGTATATAGACAGCAGAGGTACTCTGTAGCTGTGTAGCGAACGCATGGGGTGCAGAGACAAGTGTTACTGTGTTACTTGTGTTACTGTGTTACTATGTTGCCGTTGCGTTGTTGGGTTATGACGGCCGTCCGTCTGAGTCGATCAGCCCGGATTGGTGACCGAGCAGCATGCGGTTGGGTGCTAGTACCGGCTTTGGGGTGGAGAAATCCATTCGGACTGTCTGATGATGTCGGCGGTGGTTTGCTGACGGGATGACAAGAACAGACAATCGCGACGAGACAAAAGCGAATTGTCGAATGGCGAGGCCTGCAGACGGCATGTACCGGTAAACGGATGTGGCGTGAAGGCGCGTGACTATCACGAGAAGTGAAGAAGTCTCGACAATCTCGCATCGGTAACCAAGCTGACAAAAACTGGAGCTAGGGAGCTTGACTCGGCCGCTCTTTCCGTGTTAGCGCCGCGCGTGTCAGCCGCGCTCCTTTCGCATTCGCTCGTTGCTTCGACGATCAGCAACGCCACGTCCGTCCCACGTTTCTCCCACATCTGTGCATTACATTCCCACCGCATTCCCACTACATTCCAATCTACATAGCACCACAAGTCTCTCCGAATCGCCATCCGTTTTACCGTCCTTCAGCTATCGACGTCAGCTACGTACGAGTCTGTGACCTGTACCGCCAACTTACAACTTGTTTCGCACCCTGACCCTGTACATACTGACTGGGCCCCTTGCTCCGAAAAGCCCCGCAGTTCGAGAGAACATCCTTATTTTCAGGCGCAGGCGGGTCTGCCTCTTGCTAATCGAAGCTTTGCCAGGGCAAGAAAACTTCCTTTATACCGTCCGACGACCTTCCTATCGAAGCAAAACTCCCCGCACGATCCGAGCTTATCCGCAACGGTTTGCATGTGCCGATGATTTTTGCGCCAAGGCCTCGTTTCATGCTTGTCCTTGGACCGGGTTCCTGAACGAGACGTACAGTGCCGTCATTAGAACGAGGGTTTATTGGACTTTGGTTTTTCATCTTGGAAGCTGCAAGCGACTTATCGTTGCTCTCTATTTCCATTTTTTCCAGTTTGACTCGCTGTGCGCAAGGAAATATGTCGGTAACTAGGGCCGTTCAAGAGCCGGCAAAGCCAGATCCATCGCGGGTCTCGTCCTCGACAAATCAAGATGATGGCAAGGAAGATGTGGTTCCGTCTTTGACGTTTCACGTGCTCACAGACGAGGTCGAGAAGCAAGATGCTATGCGCTTGGTCACGGACAGCATTGCGCAACAACGACAGGTAGCTTCCTTCTCCGTCATCGTTCACCCAGTCTGTCTTGCTGGATTGGCTGCAGGCTGCGCGTCGATATACAGCCTCCATGCGAAGCGTGACCTCGGCACAGCGCTCATCATGATGTGCGGTCTTGCGATTGCATACCTGGCCGCCGTCCGACTCCTGACAGCTCAGTACATACGGCTGGCCGAGGGCCTGAAGTGGAAACAATGGATCACCAGGCCGGACGGAAACGAGGACTATGTGCTGGCAGCCCGATTTGGCAACGAAATCATTGCCACACTGGTTTTGCGAATAGTGGCATCCGACGCACCTGCCGCAGCTTCTCGCTCAACGAAAAAGACGAGGTCGTCATCCTCAGCCAAGGGTGGGAGCGGCATCATTCGAGCATGGACTACGCGATACAAATACCGCGGCAAGGGCATCGGCGGAGATATGCTGCGTCTTGCCGTTCTCACAACTCGAAGCAAGTGTGGTCAAGACGCTCGCGTGTCTTTTGATCCCGCGCACGCCAACAGCGCACGGCCATTGCCTGACTTGTTCAACCGGTCCTTTATAAAAAGAGAAGATCGAGCCTTGTTGACGCTGGAAAACGCCATTGCTGCTTGTGATAGGGGGGAAAGCAGTTTCCAGAAGAAGTGAGGGTTTGAATGGACAGATGAGTTCACGTGCAGGACACGATTGAGAGGCGAACTGTCCGAGGTCTCAGATGATGGCATCAAGGAGCACTCTCGAGGTCATGATAATTCGTCTTGCACAAAAATATCCTTCGACATCCAACATGAGAGACTTTCGTGTAATGCGTGCGCAAACGATGCGGCGACCTGTCTGAATGCCTTGGAAGCAGCAGGGCATACAAAACGGATAAGATGATGGCATAAGATGAAGCATAGAAGGTCCAGAAGGAAAGGGCAGGTTGTCGGTGATAGAGGAATAGAGTTTCCCCAAGACGGAATCCTGGCGGGATGCTGTTGGTGAGATGCGTTTGTTCAATCCGGCCGAGGTATGGGTATCAACTCAGACAAACAAGGACGAGGCAAGCAACAGAAAGCAGCCGAAGCAGAATAGACAGATATCAATAATTAATAAACCAGATCAGCTGAGCCGCTTGCGTGAGACGGCCATACTTGTAATACGTACCTAAGGGCTCGTACATACCGCTCATACTACATACAAGCGTAGGATGCGCCTAGCGCCTAGCTAACCGAGCTACCCGTAACCCGCCCCGTGCCGCGCCGTGTCATCCATGGATGAGCGCCACCATCTTGCCTCCCGTGTTCCCGTGTCCCGTGCGTTATCTGGGTATGCAGGGTCATACCATGATGGGTAGATCTGGCATGGGATGCTTGCGAAGATTGTGTCTATATGGGGTGATGAGAAGGACACGCTCTAATGTCCATATGATGTATCGTCTCCCCACTCAAGACAGGATGAAACACACAGCGTGCGCATGCTACGTTAAACGCCCGAAGTGGAAAGAAGGAAGAAATGTCTAATTTTGCACAAGATTGTGAAAGATAGCCACACTAGAGAACAGGACAAAATGATCAGGCAAATGCGCCCACCACAGCCATCAACAACGCACCGCCCGCAACACACACATACGCCTGTAGCCTCTTCTTCCCCCTCAACACCCTATAGCTCTTCTCCGACAGAAAATCCTCTGCCAGCAGCTGCACGAGCCCTGCATACAGTAACAGACCCGCCGATATGGCGTTCATGAATCCCACGACCAGCAGGCCGCCCATCGAAGCCGGATCGTACATCTTGTGCACAATGAGCCCGATAGCTTGGCCAAGCGGGGTCGTCAGCCCATACGCAAGAACCATCAGCCAGGGCCGTATAGACTTGCGGGGGAACGGAACAGCAGCGATGCGGCTTCCCAGCGCGAGGCCCTCAAAGGACTGGTGAAAACTGATAGCGACGAGGAAGACAACAAACGCGGGCCCAGTCGCCACAGAGAGGGCCATGCCGATGAAGACGCTGTGAAAGAGGATCCCCGCCTCGAGGAGAAGACATTGTAGAAGCTGGCGCCTGATCTCCTCGGGAGACTGCGGCAGCATCGATGGATCAGATTTATCCGCGCCTACGCGGCTATCTGGTTTTGTCAACGACGCGTACACTCCATTCCCATCGACCGGCGCTGGATCCAACTCCTCCATGTCGAGATCAAGATCTGAGTCTCCCTCATCGTCGTAGCCATCGTCATTCTCTGTCGTCTTGCGCTTATTATGCGAACCCGCCGTGGGCGTCCCTTCCGGCAAAGGCGACACTCCCGCAACAAGACCCTGCGAGGCCTCCGCATCCTGAAAAGAAAGCCGACTCGGCCGCATCCCAAAATCTGTAGTGTCTCGGCGCCGACCCGTCACGCCGCTCTGATCACGCAGAGGCATCGTCTGGCTATTGCTTCCTCCGCGGGCCCCATCACCCTCACCCTCACCCTCATCATCAACATCATAGAGATGATGCGCCGCATGGGAATGCGCATGTCCAGCACCCCGCGCCGTCAAGTACGATTCAACTCCCACTACCATAATCGCCGATACCATGGCCACAAGTCCCGGCAGCGGCTTGTATCCTTTACTGAAGAAATATGGCAGACACGGATCCGTGAGCGACTCGAAGGCCATGGGGAGGAGGTGCACAAAGGCCGTCGCGAGGAGCACACCCGTTCCGATGTGCTGGCTGTAGAAAATGATGTTTGTTTGTCGTTTCCCCGTCGTGGCTTGTCGGGATAGAAGCGGGAATCCACATGCTGTTTTCATTTGGGCGAGGACGTTGTTGTCAGCATGAGTATGTAGTTCTGCGAGATTTAAAAAAAAAAA